>CM065419.1:3364356-3533622 GCA_033060865.1 Dorcus hopei
GACTTCAATTTCCCTCAAGCGCCGGAAAATTGCGGGCCACCAGAGATTGTCGAAGGCGCCAGAGATGTCTATGAACACTCCAGCGACGTACTTAGCGGGTGAGTTTCTGACTAGGTCCACAACGGTTCCCAGAACATCAGTGGTACTCCTGCCCTCTCTAAATCCATACTGGTTGTCTGCTAGGCCTCCATGTTCGTCAAGGTGTAGGCTTAAAGTTCTTCAGGGGCCCGATCAGATAAGTATTCAAGTAGGTAGGGACAACCAATTTCTCTCTGGTGTCTTATCGACACCAAAGGCACCCAGGCGTCAGCCCATAACCCCTTGAGAATTGGCCAGCGGACCCCCGTCCGGCACGGTACACCCGCTGTCCACCAGCTATGACACTGCCACTAGGAGGCCAACGCCTATGAGGGGGACCGGCCGGGACCGGTGGGCTCCCCCTCCCCCTAGCACTCATGTCAGCAAGGCTTCCCTAGCTACGTTTGATGAGTAACCGTCGAGAACGCTTACGCGAATCTCTACCACACATCTAATACTAACCCCAGCATCCATTACCCATACACGTATAACCACGTGTATGGGATAGGGCAGCTAGGCAGGTTAGTTTTAAGGGTAACAGGCGTGTGGTCTGCATCGGTTCTCGTCTCGGATCCTAGGCTTCAACACAACGGGGTCCGACACCTCAAACGATGGCTACCTACAACTCATCTCGGATACTAGTGCCCCGTGCTATCGGCCCGACACCTCAAGCGACTGAGCCGCCGTCACTTCTGCCAAAAGTGACATCCGGTTACCCGGAGTAGGTAGAGACAGTGGGAATCTCGTTAATCCATTCATGCGCGTCACTAATTAGATGACGAGGCATTTGGCTAAAATAATGTATCCGATCATTCCTTTTCAACACATTCTGACTTGATGTTTTCCAGTCATAGGAGTAAAGTATTGATATATATATATATATATCATATAAAGGTTAATTAATGGCTTAACTGGCAAGGAAAAGTAACTGCCGACGTACGTTTCGGTCTTATTAGACCTCATCAGGACAGTATAACCAAGGTGTAAGGTGTTGACACTTGGAGATAAACAACAACAAATGAAGCAACCGACCAGGAGACCGAATGCACATTTGTTACAACCACTGGGAAGACCCCCATTTCGGGAGAAATTTCCAGTATAGCAACGGAGGCAAACAAGGTCAACCTGCGTTACTTCAAGAAGGCCAAGAATATAAAATATAACGGAAAGGTTACGCCAGGAAAATACAATCATATAAAGGTTAATTAATGGCTTAACTGGCAAGGAAAAGTAACTGCCGACGTACGTTTCGGTCTTATTAGACCTCATCAGGACAGTATAACCAAGGTGTAAGGTGTTGACACTTGGAGATAAACAACAACAAATGAAGCAACCGACCAGGAGACCGAATGCACATTTGTTACAACGTACGTCGGCAGTTACTTTTCCTTGCAAGTTAAGCCATTAATTAAACTTTATATGATTGTATTTTCCTGGCGTAACCTTTCCGTTATATTTTACATATATATATATATATATATATATATATATATATAAAAAAATAACGGAAAGGTTACGCCAGGAAAATACAATCATATAAATATATGTATATATATATATATATGTTATATGTATATATATAGTCGACCACCGTATCTTGTGACATCCAGTAAAAATGACGACGTTTAGGCATCCACTCTTTAAAGAGCAAATAGAGACAACATAAAAATATGACTTTATGGAAATCTGGAGATGGCGCTAGTGTGAACAAAAAAATTGAAAGATACATAAAATTAAAATCAAAATATTTACTATTTCTTTGACATCCAGTGTATATCCAGTATATATTTTTATGTTATAAGTCTTGTGACATCCCTAAAAAAACTTGCAGTACTTGTGACATCCTTACAATGTTGCCAGTTGGAAAGATTTTATGAGTCACATTAAATGCTAACAGAGAAGAAGGATACAGAAACTTAACGATATAATGTAATTTTCTTTATTAAAAAAGTTCTATTAACATAGAAGTATTATGTTATATTTGAATGGTTTAAGGCAGGTATTTATATTACTCTTATATTATTTTCTAATTGTCTTTTGTACTTATATAGGGTGTCCCAGCGAGACCCTTCGTTACAAGTTTATGGGGTTCTGACCAAAATAGAAACTTGAACATTTAGAATTAGATACAAGTGATTGCGTACTCTTCAGCTAAAATATCTTCGGATGTCTAGCACTTCCGGTTATACCGGAAGTCGCCATCTACTTTGTTATTTTAAATGGAATACTATATTTTTATCACGTTTTTGAATTCTACATGTAAAAATACGTTAAATTGCAATACATTTCCCTATCTCTAAAATGCATCATTTTTGAGATATTTTGAATTTTCTTAAAAATTTCGATTCCGCAATCTGATTTTCAAAAAATTATAACACAGCTATGATTGAAGCAATTTTATTTGTAATAGCTGATATTGTGGTTGAAGCTTCAAGGTTTTTAAAAATTCCATAAGCAAAATCTATTAAGCTACAGGGTGTCTAAAACGCACCGCTCCACTCGAAGATATTCAAACACAAAAAAAATACGTTTTTTCAAATGGAACGAGCAATATTTTAATACACCATCGTATGTGGAATCAAATACTGCATCGAACTGTACTAGCATTCCCTATACCTAACTTTAACAGTTTTTGAGTTATGAAACATTTTCGATTTAATTCATAGAAAATTACAATTTTAATAGATGAAATATTTTAAATTTTGTTGAGATGGCATGGAAATTATAACAATGATTACTGTTACTACAAATTTTTGCAGTAAACCAAAGAAAATAGATTTTCGCAAATGTAAATTCACAAATTTTAATTGTTCTTTGATCATCCTTTTCTTGGGACGCTTGTGATCTTATAAAACAAGAAAGGATAAACTTTATTACTTTAAATTCAAGAATATAATAGCTGCTAGTTTGCGATTCTCTGGGTTAGCGTGAAAGTGTTTTAAAACCATTGTCCAATTTTATCTTCGTTATTTGTTGCTGATCTTCGTACATTTTGATTTTCCAAATTGTATAAAGTTAGGTTCAACTTTCCAAACTGTGTTTTATTCATAGGAGACAAGAGAGGTACATTTTATTGAACACACATTCTCTGCTCTGTACAATTTTAGATCATTCTTCATGAATTAAAAAATAGATTTAAAATATCAGCGTTTGAATAATTTTGATTTTGATTCTCAACTTTTTTTTGGTTTTGCTTAAAATTTGTAGTAAGAGGAAACGTTAAATGCAATTGTTTGTTGTTTTCATGGCTATGTCAACAAAATTCGAAATATTTAACCTAATAAATGGTAAATTTTTATGTATTAAATCAAAAATACCTTTTAACTGAAAAACTGTTAAAGTTAGGTATAGGGAATGCTAATACAGTTCGACGCAGCATTTAATTCCACATACGATGGTGTATTAAAATATTGCTCGTTCCATTTGAAAAAAAGTATTTTTCTGTGTTTGGATATCTTCAAGTGGAGCGGTGCGTTTTAGACACCCTGTAGCTTAACAGATTATGCTTATGGAATTTTTAAGAGCCTTAAAGCTTCAACTACAAAATCAGCTATTACAAATAAAATTGCTTCAATCATAGCAGTGTTATAATTTTTTGAAAATCAGATTGCAGAATACAAATTTTTAAGAAAATTTTAAATATCTCAAAAATAATGCATTTTACAGATAGGGAAATGTATTACAATTTAACATATTTTTACATGTATAATTCAAAAACGTGATAAAAAATATAGCATTCCATTTAAAATAACAAAGTAGATGGCGACTTCCGGTATAACCGGAAGTGCTAGACATCTAAAATATTTTAGCTGAAGAGAACGCAATCACTTGTATCTAATTCTAAATGTTCAAGTTTCTATTTTGGCCAGAACCCCATAAACTCCTAATGAAAGGTCTCGCTGGGACACCCTGTATATGCTCACCCTTCTAGAACTTTTATTTTTTAATCAATTTCAATGAAATTTGGAAAATGAAAATTAAGCAAAAAAGCGCATTTTCCGATATACCATTGAGCACCGTAGGACTTCCAGTTTCACCGGAAGTGATGTCAACTTTCTTATTTTAAATGTTTATTTTTACATATTTGGAATCTGCATATCATTGCGAGTCCGAATATGTATCATTTGGTAATTTTGGTTTCCATCTCAACAACAAAAAAACTTTTTTGTTTTTCAATCTAGGAAGCTTTGAATCGCGTATTTTCTTTCTAATGCGATCAAGCAATTCGAGAAAATCACTATTTTGATTGTATTTTGATTTTTGATATTTTTGCGGCATTTCAAATTTTCATTAGGTCGTAACTCATTTTTTTTAAATGGAACCTCATATGCTCCTTAGCCTAGTTCAAAAGGAAATTTTTTTCTGGGTACGCTAATACCAAATACTTTATACTTCATTTAAAACAGAACGTGATTTATTGAGGTTTTATGTCCGCTCTGTTTCAAATGACTTTCAAAGAAAGTATGAAGTATTTGGTATCAGTGTACTCAGAAAAAGATTTCCTTTTGAACTAGGCTAAGGAGCACATGAGGTTCCATTTCAAAAAATGAGTTACGACCTAATGAAAATTTGAAATGCCGTAAAAATGTTAAAAATCAAAATACAATCAAAATAGTGATTTTCTCGAATTGCTTGATGGCATTAGAAGGAAAATACGCGATTCAAAGCTTCCTAGATTGAAAAACAAAAAAGTTTTTTTTTTTCGTTGTCATGGAAATCAAAATTACCAAATGATACATTTTCGGACTCGCAATGATCTGCAGATTCCAAATATGTAAAAATATACAGGGTGTTCCATTTAAAATAAGAAAGTTGACGTCACTTCCGCTGAAACTGGAAGTCCTACGGTGCTCAATGGTATGTCGGAAAATGCGTTTTTTGTTTAATTTTAATTTTGCAAATTTCATTGAAATCGGTTGAAAAATATAAGTTCTAGAAGGGTTAAGCATATGGCGTGGGACACCCGATATACAGGGTAAGTCCAAAAAAACGCCTACGCCAATAGCGTCGGTGTTTATTGTCGGATTTGACTGGTGAAAAAATCAAATGAAATTGCAGAAAAAACTCTACAATATACCATGATATGCCGCAATAATAGTATATTATACACCTAGGTAGAGAAGTTTAGTGTTATAACCCGAGGGTATGATTACATCCCGAGGCCCTTAGGGCCGAGGGATGTAAAGGACCGAGGGTTATAAGACTTCTCTACCGTGGTGTATATACTATTTTTTCCACTACTAGTGCAAATGATAATTTTAATTTGAATAAATATTTATTACAAATTACGAAAGGTTTACAGTTTTCTGTATTACCGATATGACAGTTGATTTAAATTTTTTAATTTGTCACAAACATTACGTCGATCTTTTTGCCAAATCGTCAATTAAATAAAGTAAGTACGGTAAACGATATACGGCGATTTAAATTGTACGCCGCCTGAAATGCGGGAAATTGCCGGACAAGTAGCAAACAATCTATTGCCTGAAAAATCAAAAGATTTGTACCTGAAAGCGTACGTAACAACTGATGTTCATTATTTACCGTGGTAAATAATAAAAAAATTATTTACCTCACGTCGAGAAATTGTTTTTCACAGCAACCTAACACATGTCAAAATGACAGGCTGTAGTACTAAAAAAACACTTATTTTTCAAAATAATAGAAGAAAATAAAAAGAAATAAATTAATTATTAACATGAAATAATGTAATAAACAATTGCCGAACAATAAATGATCCCTGTTTTACGGTAAATAGCGTAGCCTCTATAAGAACTTCCTCATAGCCAAACAAATGACAATAATGTCAACATTTTTGTTTTGTTTTTGCTGACAAAAAAAATGTTGACAGTTATGGTCATTTGTTTGGTTATAAGTAAGTACTTATAGAGACTACGCTATTTACCGTAAAACAGGTATCATTTATTGTTCGGTAACTGTTTATTACGTCATTTCATGTTAATAATTTATTTATTACTTTTTATTTCCTTCTATTATTTTGAAAAATAAGTGTTTATTGCGGCCAGAGCTGGGCATTAATTGAATTAAAATGCTTGAAAAAGTAATTGAAGCGTTTTCGTTAATTGAATTAAAATATTTCAAATACTTTTGATATCAGGTCTTGATAATTGTTATTTTAATTACTTTATTGAAATGCTTGGTATTTGAAATAATTTTATGTTATTTCAATTAATTTTCACTATTTGAAATACTTTTGAGTAATTGAATTACTTTTAAGTAATTGAATTACTTTTGAGTAATTGAATTACTTTTCAGTAATTGAATTACTTTTGAGTAATTGAATTACTTTTTAGTAATCGAATTACTTTTGAGTAATTGAATTACTTTTTAGCAATTGAATTACTTTTGAGTAATTCAATTGCTTTTAAGTACTTCAATTAAATTTTAATGATTGAATTAGATTTAAGTATTTGAACTGTTTTTGTAAATTTGCGTTATTTTTAGTTTACAGCTGGTTCTTTTTGGTTATTTTTAGTATTTGAATAATCTTTTTATTATATGAGGTAAATTATATTTATTGAAATTTTTGACTTTCTTCCGACAAAATGATGCCAATAAGTATTTTCATATTATTTTATTAAATGAAACATTTTCCGTATGTGTAATACAATATTTATAGATAAATAATTTTGAAGTATAAAAGTTAAAAAAGTATACAGGTTGTCCACAGACAAAATTCAAAAAAATTCAAATGAGCTAAGATGTAACTCACTCAGCTCTATTTTATAAAATTATTTTTGAGTATACAGAGTGTTCAATAACTGAGAGCCATACCAAAGTTATATTTTTTAAATGGAACACCCAATATATTTTTACATATTTCGAAAGTACGCATAAGGAATAGGTAATAACCAAAAAGTTCGGAAGTTTTACTTAAGAATTTGTAAGATATTGATGATATTGATGAGTGTAAAAAATTGCTGTATTATGAGCGCTTATATCTTGGTTATTTATTAACATTTCGTCGTGAATTTTTGTAAGTAGTTAATGCAATATGTTGTCTACAGAAATGTCAGAACAGCTTCGGTTTATCAATTATTATGTGTACAAGGTGTTGAGTTTTGCAAAAGATAATTTTTCTCAAAATTGTTAAATGGAACACCCAGTATATCTAAACTCTCATGAAACACTGTTTTAATAAGCTTTCATAAAACGCCAAATGTATTTGTCTAAACTGAAGAAATAGCGAGATAGAAATAATTTTTTTTTTTCAGTATTGACGTTATTTAGCATTTCCGACCGGTTCTTCTGTTTTGATTTGCTGATAAATCAATGAATATGTTTTATTTTTTGTTCAAAGTAATTGAATATGTATGAAGAAAAAGGCATTTCCTAATTTCTTAATCTTATTTATTCTAGCGACCAGTTTCGTTGAAAATCACCTTCATCAGGCTGCTAACGTCGAAATAAATTAATTAAAATAGCATAAATTACAAATATTGGAGAAGAAAATAACGTATGTGTGTATGGTTTCACCGAAACCGGTCGCTAGAATAAATAAGATTAAGAAATTAGGAAGTGCCTTTTTCTTCATACATTGAATTCACCAAATTATGGACTTCATTCAATAATTGAATATGTTCCTGTTAAACTAATTCCCATTTTTCTTTATTTTGAAAATATTTAAATAACGTTATTTTAATAACATTTTTACTGTATTTAATGTTTCACGGCGTTTTGAATCTTTCTCTCAATCTTTAGAAAACTTAATCAATGCACCCCTAACCACCTAAATTCACTGATAGCGAATAGTATTTCAATAACGACGTTACCATCCTCAGCGCTAAACTGATATTACAGTCTTTTTCTTTTGGTTTTCCCCTTTTGTCATATGTGTTTCCTAATTTGTCAAATGACTTTCCAATCCATTCAAAGTATAGTAGGCCTGCAGATTGGAAAGTCATTTCACAAATTCGGAAACATAATTGACAAAAGGGGAAAAGCAAAAGAAAAACACTGTAAATTTAAAATTAGGAATAAAATAAACTAGTTTAGTTTAGTTTATTTAGGTTATTTAGTTTATTAGTTTAAACTAGTCTAGTTTAGTTTTATTCCTAATTTTAAATTTAATATCAGTTTAGCGCTGAGGATGGTAACGTCGTTACTGAAATACGTATTCGCTATCAGTGAATTTATGTGGTTAGGGGTGTATCTCATTGATTAATTTTGAATATAACCACAAGTTTAGTGTTGCTTTGTGATTACTTTAGAAAACTCTATAATCCGGATCTCTTCTCATAGGATAATGCTGCGAATATAATCTTAATGCCAAAAGATAGTTTTGGTTGCTTTTTCCTAGTAGGTATGTCATGTCACATAACTCTTCATTATTAAAATGCATTTTATTATCATAAAAAATACAAAACTGTAAAAGTAGTGTTATCTACTAATCTGAATAATTGAAGAGGTGAGATGCAAAACTCACTCGTTCCACATAAACGTGTTCCTCAGAAAACGTAAAAAATCACCCTGATGGTGTGACCAGGTCAAAACAATTTTTTTTGCTTTCTAAACGTGCTGCTATCGTGCTATCCTGGAAAAATGTGTGTTGAATGAATGCAGTTGATTTAAAAATAAATGCATGACATAATCTTGTAGTATAAGGGCTTTTCAAAAAATGGAACGAGCGAGTTTTGCATCCTACCTCTTCAATTGTTCTGTCAATTAAAAATTCATAGTAATTGTTCTTCTTTTCTAGTAAATGGCAACATGAATCTAAATTTTAATCTAATTATTTGTCTGTCAATTCAAAATTCATAGCAACTGTTTTCTTCTTTTCTAGTAAACTGCAACGTGAATCTAATTAAATTTTTTTTTATTATTATTATTATAATAACGTTATTTAAGTATTTTCAACGTAAAGAAAAATAGCAATTAGTTTAACAGGAACATATTCAATTACACTGAATAAAAATAAAACATATTCGTTGATTTATCAGCAAATCAAAACAGAAGAACCGGTCGGAAAGATTAAATAACGTCAACATTAAAAAAAAATCCTAGTAATTCAATTACTTTAGAGTCATTCAATTACTTCAGATTAATTCAATTACTTTAGAGTAATTCAATTACTTCAGACTAATTCAATTACTTCAGACTAATTCAATTACTCTAAGGCAATTGAATTAGTCTAAGTAATTGAAATACTCTAAAGTAATTCAATTACTCTAAAGTAATTCAATTACTCTAAAGTAATTCAAATAATAATTCAAGCAGTCAAAATAATTGAATTAGTCTAAAGTAATTCAATTAGTAATTGCTCTGCAACTTCAAATACTTTTCTTTTTAATTGGTAATTGCCAATACTTTGTATATGAACAAAAAAAGATAATTGATAATTGCTAATACTTTTCAAAGTAATTGAAGCTTGTTATTTGAATTACTTTTTTTAAGTAATTGAAATGTATTACAGTAATTATACCATTACACTTGAAAAACAAAAGTTGACAGCTGTCGTGCAGCTGTTTTAAATGTATTAAAGACCCAGGATATGGTATATTGTAGAGCTATTTCTGCAATTTCATTTGATTTTTGACCAGTCAAATCCGATAATAAACACCGGCGTTTTTTTGGACTCGGCCTGTATGTGGTTCTAAATTTCCCACATGACAATTGATGTTGAAGACACAAACTTACTAACTATTGATCGAAGTAGATGTTCGAATTGCCATCCAGTCACTTCTTGGCAAAAATTAAGATGGTTATAAAATTCATGAAGTACTTTGTCTCTAGTGACCTGGCTAATTTGTCGACATACTAAAGTTATGCATTCTTGTAATTCTTCCCGAATTCTAGGTCGTTGGATATATATTCGTTACTTTAGATACCCCCAAAGAAAATTAGTAATTCGAAGATCTACTTTGATCAATAGTTGGTTTGTGAGTTGATTTTTTTCTTCTACATCAATTGACTTATTTATGGGAAATTTAGGGCCCTACAGCATATAAACAGCTTATCCTAAGCCCTTATTGTTGTTTATAACTGAATTAACAAGTCAATGGACTTTTTATCCGTGATGTCAAAATATGAGGGTCCTATTTAAAAAAAAAATGATGATGACGTCATTACGTGGAAAACTTATTTTATGTGCAGAAAGTTCCAAATAATATATAAAAATTGACATGTCGAAAGATTTTTCGCAAATATAAATTGTTAAGGAAATATTAGTTTTATTTCATGATTTTTACGCTCACTGTATTCTAAATGAATGGTTTGAAGCCTGTGAGCTCCGTAAGTTGTTTTCATTAGCACCTTTATTCGAGCTAATTTAAGAATTTTCTACTGCTTATTTAACGTTTCATTAAATTTATTCTTAGCTTCTTCAAAAGTAAAATAAAAAAACTAGAAATAAATTCAGAAAAACGTTGAGTGATGGATAATTCTTAAATTAGGTCAGTTAGAGAAGACTAATTATCAAAAATTGAATAAAACGTGAAAACTTTATCCATATACGACGCAAATAACACTGTTGCCAATTTTTGGATGTTATAAAGCGCGGTAAATTAAACTATGAAATACACCGGATGTCACAAGAATTTGAGTGCAAATATAAAATATACAACACCGACATTTCCGCGCGCCCCCTGGAAAGTAAACTCCAGAACTAAAAATATATAAAAATTTTCAAATTCCGGTTTTTTAACATCCACCTAAAATTTTGTGTACGTCATCCTGCCCCTTCACCATTCAAATACATGCAAAAACGTTATGACATCCGATTTTGGATGTCACAACGTCGATGGATGTCAAAGAGCTAGCATTTTTTTTGCGCCGTGATGCCACAACGTCGACTGGTCGAATTTATATATATATATATATATAATTAAATTAAAGAAAGAAGTAAATAACGGCTTAGCTGGCAAGGAAAAGTAACTGTCGACGTACGTTTCGGTCTTATTAGACCTCATCAGGACAGTATAACCAAGGTGTAAGGTGTTGACACTTGGAGACAGAAAACAACAAATGAAGCAACAGACCAGGAGACCGAATGCACATTTGCTGCAACCACTGAGAAGACCCGCAATTCGAGGGCAACATCACAGTATAGCAACGGAGGCAAACATAGTCAACCTGCGTTACTTCAAGAAAAGCCGGGATATAATATAACGGAAAGTTTAACGCCAGGAAAATACAATAATTAAAGAAGTAAATAACGGCTTAGCTGGCAAGGAAAAGTAACTGTCGACGTACGTTTCGGTCTTATTAGACCTCATCAGGACAGTATAACCAAGGTGTAAGGTGTTGACACTTGGAGACAGAAAACAACAAATGAAGCAACAGACCAGGAGACCGAATGCACATTTGCTGCAACCACTGAGAAGACCCGCAATTCGAGGGCAACATCACAGTATAGCAACGGAGGCAAACATAGTCAACCTGCGTTACTTCAAGAAAAGCCGGGATATAATATAACGGAAAGTTTAACGCCAGGAAAATACAATAATTAAAGAAGTAAATAACGGCTTAGCTGGCAAGGAAAAGTAACTGTCGACGTACGTTTCGGTCTTATTAGACCTCATCAGGACAGTATAACCAAGGTGTAAGGTGTTGACACTTGGAGACAGAAAACAACAAATGAAGCAACAGACCAGGAGACCGAATGCACATTTGCTGCAACCACTGAGAAGACCCGCAATTCGAGGGCAACATCACAGTATAGCAACGGAGGCAAACATAGTCAACCTGCGTTACTTCAAGAAAAGCCGGGATATAATATAACGGAAAGTTTAACGCCAGGAAAATACAATAATTAAAGAAGTAAATAACGGCTTAGCTGGCAAGGAAAAGTAACTGTCGACGTACGTTTCGGTCTTATTAGACCTCATCAGGACAGTATAACCAAGGTGTAAGGTGTTGACACTTGGAGACAGAAAACAACAAATGAAGCAACAGACCAGGAGACCGAATGCACATTTGCTGCAACCACTGAGAAGACCCGCAATTCGAGGGCAACATCACAGTATAGCAACGGAGGCAAACATAGTCAACCTGCGTTACTTCAAGAAAAGCCGGGATATAATATAACGGAAAGTTTAACGCCAGGAAAATACAATAATTAAAGAAAGTAAATAACGGCTTAGCTGGCAAGGAAAAGTAACTGTCGACGTACGTTTCGGTCTTATTAGACCTCATCAGGACAGTATAACCAAGGTGTAAGGTGTTGACACTTGGAGACAGAAAACAACAAATGAAGCAACAGACCAGGAGACCGAATGCACATTTGCTGCAACCACTGAGAAGACCCGCAATTCGAGGGCAACATCACAGTATAGCAACGGAGGCAAACATAGTCAACCTGCGTTACTTCAAGAAAAGCCGGGATATAATATAACGGAAAGTTTAACGCCAGGAAAATACAATAATTAAAGAAGTAAATAACGGCTTAGCTGGCAAGGAAAAGTAACTGTCGACGTACGTTTCGGTCTTATTAGACCTCATCAGGACAGTATAACCAAGGTGTAAGGTGTTGACACTTGGAGACAGAAAACAACAAATGAAGCAACAGACCAGGAGACCGAATGCACATTTGCTGCAACCACTGAGAAGACCCGCAATTCGAGGGCAACATCACAGTATAGCAACGGAGGCAAACATAGTCAACCTGCGTTACTTCAAGAAAAGCCGGGATATAATATAACGGAAAGTTTAACGCCAGGAAAATACAATAATTAAAGAATATATATATATATATATATATATAACGGAAAGTTTAACGCCAGGAAAATACAATAATTAAAGAAGTAAATAACGGCTTAGCTGGCAAAGAAAAGTAACTGTCGACGTACGTTTCGGTCTTATTAGACCTCATCAGGACAATATAACCAAGGTGTAAGGTGTTGACACTTGGAGATAGAAAACAACAAATGAAGCAACAGACCAGGAGACCGAATGCACATTTGCTGCAACCACTGAGAAGACCCGCAATTCGAGGGCAACATCACAGTATAGCAACGGAGGCAAACATAGTCAACCTGCGTTACTTCAAGAAAAAGCCGGGATATAATAAAACGGAAAGTTTAACGCCAGGAAAATACAATAATTAAAGAAGTAAATAACGGCTTTTTCTTGAAGTAACGCAGGTTGACTATGTTTGCCTCCGTTGCTATACTGTGATGTTGCCCTCGAATTGCGGGTCTTCTCAGTGGTTGCAGCAAATGTGCATTCGGTCTCCTGGTCTGTTGCTTCATTTGTTGTTTTCTATCTCCAAGTGTCAACACCTTACACCTTGGTTATATTGTCCTGATGAGGTCTAATAAGACCGAAACGTACGTCGACAGTTACTTTTCTTTGCCAGCTAAGCCGTTATTTACTTCTTTAATTATATATATATATATATATATATATATATATATATATATATATATATATATATATATATATGTTACGACGTAGATTTCCGCGGGTGTTGTATGCTGTGGTCTTCTTCCGGGTATTCCTCCGCGTAGGGTTCTCAATAGAACCGTTGTTGTCTTGACGACGTTTCGGCAGAATCACATCTGCCATCTTCAGGTCTTCTCGGCTGCTTTCTTCGCTCTGCTTCTCGTTGTTATGCGAGTAGAACTACTGCGAGTAGTTCGTTGTTATGCGAGTAGAACTACTGCGAGTAGTTCTACTCGCATAACAACGAGAAGCAGAGCGAAGAAAGCAGCCGAGAAGACCTGAAGATGGCAGACGTGATTCTGCCGAAACGTCGTCAAGACAACAACGGTTCTATTGAGAACCCTACGCGGAGGAATACCCGGAAGAAGACCACAGCATATATATATATATATATATAGATAATCCTTAGATTTCAGATATTGTATATGTGTTGGTAGCTCTCGGTGCTCTGCAGTAACATAAATTTGACAAGTACACGAACACGTTAAAATAATAAATATAATAAATAGATAAAATCAAAGACGCCACAATGTATAGATAAAACTTAGCCTAATTAAACATTAAAAACTTGTAAAATTAAAACCACTCTTCATTCGCTATTTTGCCAGCAATTTGTTACCCCCTTCTCTCTCTTGTACAATTGTGGGGCTGGGTTGCTATCGTGGGCCTCTGGCGTAAACCAGTCTCGAAAAGCCTTTGTGTATTAAGACACTCCCATTAATTGTGTTAGTGATTAGGGAGTTCACGTCACGGTCTCTTAAATCGAGAATATTCTGGATTAGCCGGTTAGTCGGGCTCCAGATACCTCGTGCACCAATTACCAATGACGTGACCACGATAGTTTTATCCGGGTATCTCCTCTGTAAAGCGTTCAAAACCAGAGGTTCGCTGTAGATACCTACTTTATTGCCGTGTACCACTTCGGGCGCATTGGGACCTTCCCAGACAACCGTCACGTCGCACATTACAGCTCTGTCCCCCTGGTGGAACACAAGATCTGGCTTTCGTAGTGTGCCGTTGGACAGTCTGAGTCTAGGCTCTTCGTCTACCAACCACCCTTTGGATTCAGCTATTGTCCTTAGGCGTTTTACAATTCTGTCGTGTCGCCGAATCCTCTCATAGTGCGTAAGCGGGCATGCTTGGAGTACGTGACTTAAAGACTCGACTCTTTCGCATCCGGCTCTGCACTTTCTCTCTGGTGGCGCATTCGAGGGCATACCTTTCGTTGGTAACAGATTGCCTCTGAGCCTTATCGCGTCCACAAAGTCTCTGCCCGACCAGAACATGGGTGGATTGTCTACCCAATGTCCACTGTGCCGCGACCAGGCGCCATGCCTGAGCCCATTGCTGTTCTTGTTAGCTCCGTTCTCTCCTGCCATTTTCGTAAGTCGTTCCCATAATCTAGTAGCGGATGGGAGAGCTAATATAGCGGCCGTCGTCAGGTCCGCTGTCGCCGCAATGTTGGTGATGCGGTTTAGCATTATGCAGGGAACATACTCCGGAAGGACATCACACCGAGTCCTCCGTCCCTGACTGGAGCGTGAATATATGCATCAGGGCTTGTGCGATTTAGATGTAACGCTTTACGTACATTGATCCTCACGAGCTTGTCTGCTTCTCGCAATATTTTATCGGTCACCCTTGGCGTTTGTAAATAGTGCAGATATTTCGGCAGGACATAGGTCTTAATTAGGCTTAGTTTCTGTGCTGGCTTTATGGGAGCTCTGTTGATATTACTCAGGTAACGCCTAAGGTCGTCAATAAAAACTCTGGACTGACCCATGTAATCATACTTCTGTCCCAGATATTTGAAAAATTCATCTGGGGACAATTGTTTGAGCTGCTCCCCTCGGACATAAAATAAAGATCTCGTGTGTGTGAAGAGGACCTTTTTGGCGGGCACCACGCCTACAGATAGAGCAACGCTCTTTGAGATGTTCAAGTTTAGGCCCCTCTTCCTAAAGAACTTGTCCGCTTCGCTCAGAAGCTTTTGCGCCTTTCCTGCCGTGTCCGATACTATGATCAGGTCATCGGCGTACCCTAGTGCCGTAACTTTAAGGTGTTCTGACACATGGAGACCTTGGTCTTTCTCCTCGAGTCTCGTGAGGAGCTCGTCTAGGACCAGGCTAAAAAGGATGGGGGACAGCGGGTACCCTTGTTTCACGCCACGCCTCACCCTTTCGTCCTCCACTTTACACTCACCAACCAGTTCTGCCATTCTGACATTTGCGAAGGTGACATCTATGTTCGACTTGGCTCCTGCCCTGTTGTGGTAGATGGGCACTTGTTGCTGTTGGTTGAGGACCTCCAGCCGTTGTTCGTTGACGAGATCTTCCATGTCATATCCTCTTTCGTCTGTTGTGCCGCTGTGCCAGAGTCCGGATTTGGCATTCACGTCAGCCATCACCAGGACTGGAGAGGCAGCATATTCTGTGAAGATCGCTCTCGTCTTTTGCAGGTGTGGTTGCAAGTCTTCATTAAATTGGTGGTACTGGCTGGCTAGTATGAAGTTCCCAGCTTGGGAGCTGACTTCCACGCATGTGCAATGCCTGTCGGTATGCGTTCGAATGGTCGTTATCGTAAGATGTTTATTGAAAATGATTATGGCGGTCATGGGATGATGCTCTTCTGCCATTACGGATCGGGCCGTAATTGGCATGCCCGGTATTTTGCCTCCTCTCGTATATGGCTCTTGCAGGCAGACAATATCTAACTGCAGGTCTTCTGCGAGCTTCCTTACCTCGTGAACCACCATAGCACTTCTCGCTGCGTTTAGCTGTGCTACTCTTAGTTCAGCCATTCTTACGCATATCTGGTGATTGTGTAGCATTGCGGCCATTCCTTGGTCCTATCGAAAGTCAGTTTCCCGTATGATAACACAAATTGCTTTTAGGTGTCTTCGAGTTGAAGTTCTTCTTCTCTACTTTTGTAAGCGGTCAAGGTCAGATCTAGCAATTCGTCATATCTGGTCGGCAGGCTGTGACAGCGGAGCTGTATCCTATCACAAGCCTCTGGGACAGGGAAGGCTATGCTTTTCCCGCTCGGATGCCCTAGCCTTACAAGGTGCCTCAGCACTGTCATAAAAATCACGGGCTCTTCCAGTCTTCTCAATCGCATGTTTAACTCGATATCGGTATATATAGTGGAGGGGTCAAGAGCACGTACCTGCTTGTTCTTGTCCTGCACATCCACTGCCTCGGTCACTACACTAGTCACTACGCTAGTCACTACACTGTTGGTCTCTTCACTGCACGTTTCACTTCGTGATTGTGTTGTCTCGTCATTATCGCGCACTTTCCAGAACTTAAGTTTCTGCATCACTTTTTTCTTTTTGGGTTCTGTCTGCGTTGACGTTTCTTTCATTTCTTCGACGCGCTGCTTCAATTTCTTGCGTTCTGCGCCTCGGGAGGCTGCTACCTTTCCCTGTAGGAAGGCCAGCAGCCGCGCAGCATCCCTCCTTTTTCTTGATGGTGATTTTCTTTTCTTGGTTTTCGTGTCCTTCGGTTTTGATGTTCCAGATTTTTCGTCTTCCTCTATTCTTCTTTCCAATAACATTTTGTGCGTTGGACACTCTTGCTCGCTGCATTTTTTCTGTCTCAGTGTGCATGGGATGCATCTGCTCGGATTATTCTTTTGGGGGCAATCCGCTTTTTGGTGTTCGGCCTTCCCACAATGTCCGCATATTGTCTTTTCTTCAGTGCAGTGCTTGGCCACGTGGCCAAGGTCCTGGCACTTTAAACACTTGGGTACCACTAGGTAATCTTTTATGTCGATGGCGTTGAAGCCGATGTAAAGTTTTCTTTGCGCTAACATTATTTTTCTTTGTTGCGGTCCGACTTCTGGACTGTTTGTTTGTTCCTCGGTCCAGTTTTGAATCTGATGGAGAAATTATTTTCAAAAGCTTCTTCAGTCATTTCATCGGAAAAATTTTGTTGATATATGAGGCTACTAATTTGTTCCTCCTCTAGGTCGCTCGGCACATTATACAAGATCATCAGTGGCTTCCGTTTTTTTGGGTGGTTCGCATTTTACGAAGCATTTTTAGTTTTGCGTTCTTCAATATTTTCTCAGCTTCCTTTTCGCTTTCAGTTTCTATGATGAGTACTTTCTTTGATGTTCTTATAATAATAATAATAATAAATGTCTTTATTAAAGCAAATATACTTATCATAATGTATGTACAATGTACATACATGTAAGTATAGGTTGTTATATACATATAACAATAATCTCACTTAATACAGTGTACAAAATTTTTAATTATTATCAACATCCCTGCTCCGCAAAAAATATGGACTTTAACCTATTTTTAAATGATAACAGAGGCATGGCTTTTAGATTATCAGAAATTGAATTATAAAGGGAAGGTGCAGTATATGCAAATGATCTAGTAAAAGTTGAGGTTGTATGTTGAGGGACAGTTAGATTAGAAATTTTCCGCAAATCACGATTATGAACGGATGATCTAGGAATTAAAAATTCAAGTAAATATGTTGGAATCCCCGTAATCATGATTTTGTGTATCATACAAGCCAGATGATATTTCCTCCTGTTACTCATATTTAACCAATTTAAGGAATATATACCAGGGGATATGTGATCGTGTCTACGCAAACCTGTAATAAATCGTGTACACGAATTTTGAATTTTTTGTATCCGTACTTCGGTGGCCTGATCAATACATATCGCTTTGATTATTATTTTATCCTTCGCCGGGTCGATGGTTTTGGTGAACAATTCTTTCATTTTTCTGGCATCCTCTCCCGTCTTTGATGTTAGAAACACGGTTGATTTTGGGGCTCCAGCTATCTTTTGAATAGCTGTCGCGTGTTTTCCTATTGCTGGCTGGGCTGCGGCCGCAGCATAGGACATCATTACAGGAGTTTGTGTTTGGGGTTGTCTCTGCGTTGCATTTTTTAACTTTGCGTTTTCTTCTTTCAGGCTCTTGATTTCACCTACTAGCTCTGATTGTGCGAATGCCCATTTTGTTATGATGGACTTGAGCGTTTTTAGGCTCTCTTTCCGTAATCTGTTGGAAGGATCTAAGTCCGTTTCTGTGAAATTAACCAGCTCTAAGTATCTGGATTCTATGGATGTTTCGCTTTCGTCGTTCTTTTCGTTCGATTTCTTTTCCACGATCTTGATTTTTGGCACTGCTCCTTTCGGCACAGTTGACTCTGCACTCTCGTTATCGGATGAGTAATTTCTCACTCTGGATCCCACGCGGGATCCGATGTCTTTCGACATCCCGGTTTTAAAGTTTTTACGCCTCCTTACCGCACGTGGCGGAGGGCAATAACACGTACTTGTACACTTTCAACGGATGTGGACTTTGAACTGCTGATCACACAAAATGCTTACTAAACTAAACTAACTCGGTCACGATTCCGCAAGCACGTCCGCACTGCTGAACGGTCGGCAACCAAGTAGGTAGGGACAGCCAATTCTCTGGTGGACTGTAAGAGTTCACCACGGGTACCCAGGCGTCAGCCCATAACCCGCTGTGACAGAACTTTCTTAAGCCTGTTCGTAGGGCACAGCGTCGAGGATTCTTTTCCCCCATCCTCACCCTCCCTACCTGTTTTCAGTTCTTTTCAATTTTTTTTCCTCCTAGCTGCTTCGTTTATTCTCGAATTTCTTCTTCTCGAATTCTAGTTAGCTTTTCATCCGTAATTTTTTTTTAAGTACTAAAAATAGCGCCAACCACGGTGTACTCACTCTTCTGTCTTGTTCCTCTTTCTGTGTTCCACTTTCCTTTTTCATTGTTCCACTTCTTTCTTGTGCTCTTCTTTTTCATATCTTCTCTTCGTTTCTTATCTTCTTAAGCTTCTACTTCTTTCTTGTGCTCATCTTTTTTTCATATCTTCTCTCCGCTACTTATCTTCTTAAACTTCCTATGTGTTTTCTCTTCTTTTCTCGCTATATACTAATTTCGCGTATTTACAGATGTCGTCTTCCTTCTCCACGAGGAACTTCGTAGAAACTTCCAAGCCAGTAGGAAAAAGGCGGCGTCGGGATTCCTCGTATTTCGGACATCGCAGTAGGACATACTCCCAGTCCTCTTCTTCTCCGCAGGTGCATCCAGGGTCATCCAGGATTCCGAAATAGGTAAGTTTACTTGCGAACGTACCGTGTCCCGTGAGAAAGGAGGTGAGTTCGTAACTGAATTTGTTGAACTTTGTTTCCTTCCAATCTTTTGTTACAGGTATCCAACTGAAAGTCGATCGACCCTTTGGCGACTCGTTCCACCGTCGTTGCCATTCGGCGGAGACCACCTCAAGGGCTTGCTGTCGAGCGGCTTGCTTATTCCTAGGACTGATCCTGACATCCAAAAGGTGAGTAGCCTGATTTCTTTTGACCAAGATGTTTGCTGCAGCAAGTTTAACTTCCAGGTCGGGAGGCAGGCAACCGCTAAGAACTTGTAGGGCATCACTTGAGACCGTTCTGCAGGCTCTAGTTATCGCCAAGAGGAAGGGCCGCTGCCCCGAAGTCAGAGCTCTCCTAATATGCGTGTGGCCAACCCTATCATGCCATATTGTGGCACCGTAGCACAGTATGCCTTTACCAATGCTTTACCAATCTCCTGCATTATATTGCTTTTTAGCCCCCAATCCCCAACAGTGATTCTTCTGAACTTGCCCGCGGCCTTCTTCAATTTTTCCGCTACGTATTTGGCATAAGGGATAAAAGTCAACCCCGTATCCAACATCACACCCAGGTATCTGACTGTTGATGACCACCTCAGAGTGTCCTGACCTATTCTGACGGTAGGTGGCCTTGAGATATCGAGCTTCCCTTTTAGGATAATGCCGACGGTCTTGGTCGCAGATAAGGTCATCTTATTGCTGGTCAGCCAGGCCGCTATGATCTGCATTTCGGCGTTGATTTTTCGCTCCAACTCAGCACGGCTCTCTCCCTCGACCACCAAGGCCAGGTCATCTGCATAAGCCACTTTCCTTCCAGAATCCGCCGGTCCTGGTCTTACAATTTCGTCAAAGACGAGGTTCCAGAGAAGGGGGCCGAGAACTGAGCCCTGAGGGCACCCTTTTGTCATTTGCTTCTTGCAGGAATCACCACCCTGTACAACCTCCATATCTCGATTGGCGAAATACGAGCTGAACAGCCTGTATAAGTTGCCCGGTATCCGCAGCTCCCGAAGGCGGCGGAAGATGTATGGCCACCACAGATTGTCGAACGCGCCAGATATGTCAATGAAGACTCCTGCCACGTACCTTGCCTCAGATCCCCGAACCAGTCCGACCATCATCTCCAGAGCGTCCATTGTGCCCCTGCCCTCTGTGAACCTATACTGGTTGTCCGTAAGGCCACCGGCGTCTTCCAGATGTTTTCTCAGACGCAACGCCATGAGTCTCTCGATGAACTTTCCTAACGCGGGGAGCAGACATATGGGCCGGTACGAAGAAATCTGGTCTGATGGCTTGTCAGGCGATTTAAGTAGAATATTTAGCCGTCCAGTCTTCCAAACTCCAGCGAAAGTGCCCTCGGTAAGGCACAGGCTTGCGATCCCTTGCAGTAGCTCGGGGAATTTCGTTGCCAGGTGTTTGATAACATCGCCGGGAATTCCCTCTCTGTCTGGGGCTTTTCTAGGTTTCATTTTTGTAGCCAAAGTCCTGATCTCCTCAAGGGTGAAAGTCTCCTCAACATCCGAATTAGATAAGTATACTGTGTTATCATGCCTTATTTTTCTTTGTGTATCATTTTCTTGTTCCAGGTCATCGGTTGGTACCAACTTTTCCAGAAGAGCCTCAGTAGTCTCGGTCCAAGTAGAAGTAGGGTGATCTCCAAGGTTCAGGGTGGATACCAGTCTGGGAGCTTTTATCTTTTCGGCGACAATTTTATAAACAAGACTCCACGGGTCCTTGTTTCCCTCCTCTGAGACAAATCTCTTCCAGTGAAGCTACTTGGCAGTAAGAAGTTCACGCTTGTAAGTAGCCCTGGCCCTACGTAGATCCTCGCGAAGAGGTCCAGTAAATTCTTCGTCTGCATTCGTTGCTTTTCTCGAGGCTTGGTAAAGCTTTCTGCAATCAACAACTGCGCGTCTCAGGTTGGTGAGATGAGGTGACCATCATGGGACTAATTGGCGTCTCCGTCCTATCACAGGGATGGACCGTTTACACACGTCGATCACTCGGTGCTGAAAGTCCTCGACGGCGGCATCAACAGATCCAGCGGGAGGAGTCCAATCGGTAAGTTCCCTTTGAGTAATTAGATCAAATTTCTCTTTCCAGATTTCCGACCTAAGGGAGAACCTGACGGAGAGGCCGCTGTCATCGAAAGCATTCCCGGGCCTGTCAAGCGTAATCGCTATGCAACGGTGATCACTCGAGCACCAGTCCTCTTCAACGGTCCAACCAGAAACAAGACGGAGTGCACTCTGGGTAGCAAGGGTAACATCAACATCCGACTCCCCATTAACCGTGGAGAACGTGAACGGCTGGCCCTCCTTATTGACAATGAACAAGTTGTGCTGGATGATGAATTCCTCCAGGGCCAATCCTCGATCATTGGTAAGTACATCATGCCAAGTTGTGGATCTCGCATTTGAGTCCATGCAAATCATGATCCTGCATCCCCTAAGGTTCGCGAGGATGGCATCCAGCCTACTGAGGTACAGTTCGATGTTATTCTTATACTGACAATATACATTAACGAAGACCAGGTCACCAAACTCACCACCAAGCCTAACCACAACTATATGCGCATCAAGAAACTGCGTCAACGAGATAGCCTGCAGGGAGGGATTAGCGATCAAAGTCATAGCTGATGGTCCTTGGGCGTGGACAAGACACATATCGAGGCTGTAACCCGGGCAGCTCTCATGCAGCGTGTAGGGCTCCTGGATTAAAGCAATGTCTATGCCTTTCTCAATAATTAGCATTCTGAGCTCGGAGGAAACTGCTCTTGACCGCTGGGTATTAACCTGCAACAATCGGAGGGAACGTTGTTGAACCGGGGGAGCCATTATGAAAAATCGATTCGAGCCCTCAATGCCTCCGCGGCTCGTTTGTATTCGTTGCAGTCCATTGACGTAACCTGGTGTGATGACTCTGTTCCCCTAAGCTTACAGTTAGCGCAGACAGGGTCTTCATTCTTTCTTGTGCAGTCCCTGTAATTATGTCCTCTACTGCCACAGTGCCCACAGTACTGCTCCCTGGTGCATCTGCTCCCCATGTGGCCGTATCCCTGGCAGTTATAGCAACGGGTCGGTCCATTCCAGTCCCGAACCCTATGTGATCCCCATCCCATGTACACTCGGCCCTGGGACAGCAGCAGTTCTCGAATTAATCCGAGGACCTCGACCACGTAATGAACCTCAGGAGCGTTCCTGGGACCCATCTTGTAAATCACCTTCATTTTCTCCCGCAATGAGGTGGGGACCTTCTCCAGATTTTTGGATACTATGCCCGCCAGTAGCCCTTCCTCAGAGATGCTGTTCTTGACGTCATAAATGATGATGCGGGGTATCAATCTTCCCGGCTCCCTAGTTTCCAGACCTTTGTTGGTTCCAATTTTCTCTTTCAGCTTTTTTAAGTCCTGTTCACCCTCAGTAGTAGATATAAAAAACAGACCACACCCTTTTTTCTCCATTTGAAATGCATTGACTTCCGGTCCAGTTTTCTGCCTCATCTGAGCCCATGGTAAAGAGTGAGATGGAGCTCCAGAGAGAGAGACGGAGACAACGTAGTTCGGGCGTCCGTCCGCCAGATGCCTCCGGCGCTGCTGCTATTTTCGTTAGTTAGGAAATTGTCCGCCAGATGGCAGTGGCGCTGCGTCGTCGGAGCGTTAGTTCGGGGATTGTCCGTCGGGTGTCGCCACCGGCGCTCCGCTGCGGAATTTTTTCCTCCGTCCGGAGAGAGATTCGAACCCGTTCCTCGACCTTCCTGATCCGTCCACCTAAGCCGCTCGGTCGTTGAGTCACTTGTTCGTTTCCGTTCCAGATGTGTAATATTAACGACGCGACGCGCGGCGAATGATGTCCTTATTTTTTTCGTCGAACACGGATGCGATACTGGTTGCGTCAATTTTTTTCCTCCGTCCGGAGAGAGATTCGAACCCGTTCCTCGGCGTTCGTGAGGCGTCCACCTAAGCCGCTCGACCGTTCGATCAGTTGCTCGTATCGGTTCGAAATGTGTAATAATAATAACGACGCGCGGCGAGAAGGATGTCGTTTTATTTTTCGTCGAACACGGATGCGATGTTGGTTGCTTCTGGCGGTGTCCATCTGGTGACGAATTGCGAAAGGACGATCGCTGGCGTCCATCTCGGAGACGTCGCGTCGCGTCGGTAGGTTTCTACGCGCGCGGGAGCATATAGATCGCTGCACGCAGAGCGGCGGCGGCAATTTCGAAAAGATGGGTCCTCGAGGCGTGCGCATTTCCGCGAGCAGAGGCGGACGAAAACGATTCCGACGTGCGTATTGAAAAACAAAAGATGCGTTTTCCTTACGTATGTAGTTTATTACTATGAAAAAAACTTATATTCATAACTTGATAATAAATTTTTACAAATTACATTTGCGTTAGTCATGGAACAAATACTGTAATTGTTTGTGTGATGCAGGCAAGATGAATTTCTTTTGTTTAAATTCGGACAGTCAGGATCGGATTCCAGGTTTACGATTTCTATCGCTGGTAAATGCTCTTGGAGGAAATTTGCTTTTTGGTGACCTTTTACGTAGATTCGCTCATATCCGTGTGTAAATTGATGAAGAATATTCTTCACTTGTCTGTAAGGAATGTAACCGTCAGAGTAGCGTAGATGATGATAATTATTTTCCAGCCAAATAATTTGTCTTTTATGTTCCTTTTTTAATTTGTTGAAAGGAACGTCGGGTGGGCCGAATACGAAATGTGCTATGCCACACGCGTCTCTGATTGCCAATTCTTTTACCACAAAACGTTCCAATTGGAATCCTTCTATATCAATAACTAGCGATTTTACGTTTGCTTCTTTCTTGTACAATTCGTGCTTCCGGAGTAGAATAGGGTCGAGAATTTTCGATAATTTCTTAATACGTTCACGGAAACGGATTCTGTCGCGTGTGTTTTGCATGCAGTTATTGTCTTGCTCTTCTTCTTCATCATCATTCGCGTTAAATTCTATTACAACGGCCGGTTCTTTGGCAAATGTTACGTTTTTCTTCATAATTTCGCGTACACTCACCACTCCATGAAGCAAGCGCAAAGACTGAGCGAGAAAATGCACTCGGCCTTCTTTCGTTTGGAGTGGAGGGGAAAATAAAAGCACTCATTGTTTAAAAAAATTTATTTCAGATAATTAAATACATAAAGTAATATATATTTTGTTTAAATTATATCTCTAACTATATTCGTTGCAGGGTTATATTCAACGATCTTGTCGTGGATAATTAGACAATATGCGACCATATCCGCCTTAAATTCCTGTTCGCTCTCTAATTCTAATTTAATGTCGACAGTCGAAGATTTTACGGACTCGTTCTGTTTCGAACAGTCTATAACGTAGAGAGCTTTCTTTTTGAATTCCGCCAAATTTAAAATCGGTTCGTTGCCACGTCTGTAATAACTGTTTTGAAAATCTGCGTACATCAGATAAGCAATGCCGAATTTATTTTTACTCATTTCGAGATTTAAATTTTTATACGGATAACTTTCAAAATTGAGATGTAATTTAATATTTCGAATGTGTGCGTGATCAAATTCTGATGCGTTTTTAGTAGGTTTGTCTTTTCTAGCGTCTTGGAAAGCGACGATAACATATCTAGGTTTTTCTAAATTCGTAGACGTTCTTATTGGCCAAACATCATTAAGGGTTGGGCGCATGCTTGGTAATTCATGTAGTTCCCATTGTCGATAAGGAATGAAAATTGATTTTGACTCTTGTAGAAACTGTAGCATTTTCAATTTCATCTCGTCATTGAGCGTAATGTGCGGCACGTGCCATTCGATTTTTTCTAAGCTTATGCTCGCCGTTTTCGTTCCCGTACTCATGTAACAATTATTGTCACTTCTGGAACGAAGTAATATTATTTCTTGTTTGGCGTTCATTATGATTTTCTTGTAGTCCTCGCAGAAGCCGAGCAGAAATTTTAACGGTATGCATGCCATAAATTTATCGTCTAATAAAGTCGGATGCTGGTCCTGAAAGGGCACCCATCCGGCCACTTGTAATACTTTACTTTCCGCATCGTTATAGGATAGGTACGCCTTAATGGTAGTTGTCACGCCTACATTTCGAACTTTATCTATTTCCTTACCGTCGATTTCGTATCGGATCTCTTCAAAAAGGAACGAATAAGGGTTATTTGTCAGTCGACACTCGCCGGTACCTTCGTCGCTCGGCCTGAAAGTTCCCTCGATGTACAGATAACTTTCGTGCGGATAGGTGTAAATATCTTGATGATTGATTAAGATTCTCACTTCGTCGTTGTTGTTAAAATTCTTGTACGTCGGAGAATACCAGTGAAATTGCTTCTTAACGATAACTTCGTCGAAGTCGAGTCCTTCGGATAGATGCAACATTACCGTCGATATTTTTCACTTTATAGCCTAAACTTTGCAAGAACAATATATTGCTCGATGTTAACCTTTGGGGAGCTGTCTTCTGAATGATGAATTCTGCGGGCTTGTTTTGTATATTATTACTGCTACCGTTATTTTTGTCGTGGAAACGCAGGCCCATCACTTCACGTTTGCTTTTTCAATTCCAAACTGATTCGAACTTGTTCACCTCTTAAATTTATCGACGATCCGTTCTGATCGAGTAACGACAACGTAATGTTATCGATCTTGCGCACTCTTACAGGTAAATAGACGATGTTGCTGGGATTAATATTTATGCTGTAACCGGGATCGACGGACGGTGAAAATTCAAAAACCGTATGCGACATCTTTTCGTTGTAAAACGAATCGGTAGCAATGTTACACTCCACGCGGATCGTCGTCACCTTTATAATTTCCACTGGTAAATCCGATTGATGTAATAGATTCGGTTCTAATATTTTCGGCGAGAAGCCCAACATTCGGCCTATCGAATCTGGTTTTTCAAAGTCGATCTTAAACATGCACTTAATTTCACATTTTAGCGTATTGTTGTTCGGTTTTAGCGAAAGCGTACCGTTTAATTCTGTCTGCAGGAATTTCTCCAGATCCTCCACTTCGTAGGAGCCCGTTGGAATTTCGATAATCTTGCCGTCGCCGTAATAAAATTTGTTATTCTTTAGCTCTTCAACGTTAGGCACAGTATTGTAGGTGTAAAGACTTAGTAATCCGATTTGATATTCGTAACGGGGATCCAGTTCGATAGGCGGGTAATAATTTGCCGAAAGTACGCTACTGTTGCCCACCAACGTGAACGTTCTCGACATGACTGCCCTCTTTATGTAAAAATTCCAAACATAGATGTCCACAATTGTTGGCGTTGAATTTTTGATATCTCTTGTGATTGTAGATTATTCGACTGCCCTCGAAATATCGAATCACTTCCGACGGCGGCGGAAGATTTCCAAAACTGTCGAAATACAGCACGTGTTTATTTCTTTTAAAATAAGCGACCCAGTGCGTTCCGGGACCGTTTTTCGAATCTAAATTTATTACGCCGCTTTCGAATTTACGAGGTTTTCTAGGTAAATCGTCACGCATAAAGACGCCTCTGAAATGTGGCACGTTTTTGTTTGCAAATTTCGCCAGATGGAAATCGGTCAGGGCTGTTCGGGGCAGTCCATCAATTAGTTTTTTTGTTGTTTCGGTTGACGAATGTAGAGACCGAGACCCTTACGATACGGTTTCAAATATAATCCGTCGCCCTTCTTTCCCAGCGCGATGGTCTCCATCGTTCGATTGTGTCGTTTTGCTTCTTCCAACTTCCTTCTCGCCTCCTTAGCTCTGCCAATTGCGTGCGCAATGCTCGCGGATCCTCCGGCAAGGGAACCCGCCGCGCTGAGACCCGCTAACAACGGTATGAGAAACGGTATGACGCCTCCTACTTTCGGAACGGGTATCACTCGAGGTTTTCGAATGTTCTTCTTACCGCCGCCGCCGGCCTGTTTCAGAGCAACCTTGGCCGATGCTCTCGCGAGTTTTATAGCTTCGTTCGCATTGTCCAGACGATCGAATTTTTTGACATTGTTGCGAATTTTCCTAACAACTTCTCCCAAGGCCACTTTACGAGAACCTCCGCCTCCGCCGTGACCGCTTCCGAGTTTTCATTTGATTTTCATCACAGAAGTAACAGCAAGAGACGCTATTCTCTCTCCGGGTTTCGCGTCTTTCGATTTAACGCGATTCCAAGCGCGCTCTTCTAGCTTCTTGTCTGCCAAATGTCTGTTCGGTAAATCTTTGTACCTGGAGTACGCTATGTCGTGTTCTTTGCAGGCTCGATCTAATTCGTTAATGCCGACGTCTCCGCGTTCCAAACGCTCTTTTAATTTCGTACCGGGTCCGCAGAATTGATAACCTCCGGGTAGATGCAATTCGAACGGTAATTTATTGATGAGAGAATTTAAGAGACCTGCACCACTACGCGCAGTCATTTGGTCTGAGAGACACTGCGCGGTCAACAGAAGCAGAAGTTAAATTTATATGTGTGTGCGTGCGCGCGCGTGTACGTGAAACATGCGAATTGTCAAGCAGGCGCATAAGCTTCCCGTAATGAACATGAATTTTTTGTGCGAAGAGACAGAATTGAACCGTCATCCTTTATTACCCTCAACGATGAGATGTCTCGTCGCGGGAACGTCAAATTCTGGAAAAACCAACATCGCGATTTCTTTGATCGTCCATCCGAACGGTCTGTCCTTCGAAAATGTCTACGTTTACTCCAAGTCCCTGTATCAACCGAAATATCGAGCGTTGGAGCAAATTCTAAGTGAAGTGAAAGAAGTAAACTACTTTGCGTTCAAGGACAACGAAGAAATACTGAATCCGGAGGATGCAAAAGAGAATTCGGTTTTCATATTCGACGACGTCGCTTGCGATAAGCAGGATAAGATACGAGATTACTTTAGCATGGGTCGTCATAAAAGGATTAATTGTTTTTATCTCTGTCAAACTTACACCCGAATCCCTAAACATTTAATTCGCGACAACGCTAACTTTTTGATTTTATTTAAACAAGACGAGACGAATTTGCGGCATATATTTGAGGACCACGTATGCATGGACATGTCATTCGATCAATTTAAGTCGATGTGTGCTGAGTGTTGGAAGAAGAAATACAGGTTTATTTCCATTGATAAGGAGCATGATATAAAAGGCGGAAGATATCGTAAAGGATTTGACAGTTACATACTGATATAAGCGTCGCCGCATCCAGACAATTAAAACAGTATCGAAACAGCTTTACAACCGGTAGCTGATCGGTATAACAACTGGTTTTAACTGCTCGGAAACGGAGGAAGAACTCTGGACCCGGACGACTAAAACAGCTTTACAACTGCTCGGAAACGGATATTAACCGGCGGAAGAACTGGACCAGACAACTAAAACAGCTTTACAACTGGTTTTAACTGCTCGGAAACTGGGCAATTGGTTTAAGAATGGACAAAAAGAAGAAAATGAAATTAGAAATTATCAAAGCAAGTAAAGCAATAAGAAACAAGTATCTGGCTTTGAAAAGAGGTAAATTGGAACGAGACTATGAGCTGGCGCAAAAGTATAAACCGATCACCAAGTCTCTCAAAGAGCTTGAGCGAACGGTAAAAACTGAAAAAGATTCCGCTAATTACTTACCTGTAAAGAAATCTGCCGACGATAGCATGGCGGAACCAGAAAGAAAACTGCAACAGCAAGTCGTTCTTCCACAATCCAGTTTTGTTGAATCGGAAGCTGCTGCCGGATATAGTCCGCTTTCGGACGTTGTTCCGCTTTCTTCGGACGTCCAAGAACGACCCAGTTTTGTTGCCGGACAACAACAACAACAACAACAACAACAACAACAACAACAACAACAACAACGACGACGATTCAGTTTTCCACAACCCAGTTTTGTTTAATCGGAAGATGTTGCCGGATATGATCCGTTTTCGTCCGAGGAGGAAGAAGAAATCGATGAAGAGAGAAGACTTTCCGATTTCCAAAATTTGTATCAAACAATGTCTCCCACTCCTAGAGACGAATACCTTAAGATGTACGATCCACTTCCCAGAGGATACATTGATGGTTTATTACAAGACGTCCGTAATGAGTACGACAATGTGTACGGCATTCGCTATAATCCTGTTACGGACGCTTGGCGAATCGGCGATAGCGACGTGCAATTAAAAAAAAAAGATTTGATAATTAAAGGTGTTACATATATTGGCACACCGGGGCTTTATGAATTACTCTTTAAAAAGCAACCGATCGGTCATAAGAACGAAGATCTCGAGAACTATCATCATATACTAGATCGCACGCACGCTCACAGAAGAGGCAATGATCCGGCAGGGCAAATAAAGGGAAGTCGAAGTGAAAAATACAAAAATATAATTCAACCGTTGTTCGAAAGAAGATCTCGCTCTAAAACTTGGAGCGGTAAAGGATTAGAAGTTGAAAATAAACCGTTTCAGTATATATACTGGGATAACATCAACGAGCTGTTGGATCTGGTGGATCGTCTGAAATTGTTGAAGGCTTCTCAACAGGCGGGACACACGGGCCATAATAACGAGATTATTGCGATCATCGAAGAACTGAAAGAAGCCGATGTTATAGAATGAGCGTCGATAAATTCGGCAGATATTTACGTAAAACGAAAACAACTCGAGGGCCACCCGGTTTAGGATTTTCTCTCACAAGTGATAAACATTATGATATCGGGAACAAACGACTGTGCAACGTCGGCTCGAGCATCAATCCGAGAGACGCGACCAATAAAAAATACGTGGACGAGATAAAGGAAAAAATCAAAAATGATTCTAGGACCATACAAAATCAAGTTACGGACGTGAAATCGAAAATCGAAGGAATATTTCGATCGCAAGCTTTCTACCTCGGCGATCTGAAACGAGAGCTAAACGTATTTCGAGAACAAGTGAAGCTGATTAACGTTAGATTAGATAAGTTGGAGCAGCAGTTCGGTGAAGGGCACAGCAATGAGCCAAATTAAACGTGACGTCGTCAATGAGTTACACAAACCTGCGAGGAAAAATTTTTCGAGGAGATCCATAATTGTAAAGTCTGTGGACGATCTTTGGCAAGCTGATCTGTGCGAATTTATTCCTTACGCGCGTGAAAATAAAGGTTATAATTACATTTTAGTTGTCATAGATTGCTTTTCTAAGTATTTGTGGGCGCGACCGGTGAAAAGGAAGACAGGCGAGCTCGTATCTCAAGCTATGCTCGAAATATTGAATACCGACAAGAGGACGCCCGCAAATTTACACACCGACGAGGGAAAAGAGTTCTACAACCAAAAGTTTAAAGATTTGACAAATAGATACGGAATAAATCATTACTCAACATTTTCTCCGATAAAGGCCGCCATGGTAGAGAGAGTTATACGGACAATTAAAGATAACTTGTACAGAGAATTCAGTATGCGCGGCAAATTTAAATGGTTCGATTTATTGCAAACGATTGTGGACAAATATAACGCGAGCGTGCACAGAACAATAGGCATGGCTCCTAAAGATGTGAACAAGACAAATGAAAAGACGCTTTTAGAAACGGTATACAATAAGATTAAAATTGCGGGCAAAGCGAAGTTTCGTGTCGGTGATGTCGTTCGCATCAGCAAATATAAAGGAGTATTCCAAAAGGATTTACCCTGTCGTGGTCCACGGAACTGTTCAAAATCGTTAAAATTCAAGTTACTAATCCCGTTACTTACCTGCTAGAAGACATGTCGAAGCAACCGATTTTGGGCGCCTTCTATAACGAAGAACTCCAACGAGCTAAACACGAAGATGTTTATTTGGTGGAAAAAATTTTGAGAAAAAAGGAGGAAAAGCCTACGTGAAATGGTTGGGCATTCCTGAAAAATCTTGGGTTAAACTGTCAAATATTGTTTAATTGTATGAACGTATAGAAATAAATTGATTTGCTTTTTTTTTAAAGAAAAATAGTTTTATTATTTAAAAACACATTTTATATGGCACATACAAATTATCGTTAACAATATATTAAAAAACAGTGCGATACAACTTACGAAAAATGCATGCGAACAATAAGTATTTCCATTCCGTTATACAAAAACAAATTAAAATCAATTTGCGTTAAGTTGACATATTCCAAGTCGAAAAAGTAATCTGCATATTTGTGCGAAATATTTAGCGCAATCTTCTAGTCGCTGTCTTCAACTTGCCGACGACCTTGATGAAAACAATGAAGTTTGTAATACAGCAACGTCTGATCTTGATTTGTTAAATTTACGTCGAACATGTTTGAACTTTTCCATGCAAGCTGAATCCAATCCTCAGGCCAAACGCTATTTTCGTAATCTGTACACACGTAACACTCAGTTATGTTCGAATTATTAATGTTTATATAAAACGTATTGTTCGCAATTACCGCGAAAACAATCGCGGCAGCAAGGAGACCCATTTTCACACGGACGCACTCTCGTCGTCGTCGTTTAGGCACACAGGACACAAATGCAGAGAAATCGGAGGTCCGTCCCACTGCGTTTCGCCGGTGTTATAATGTAAATAACAAGGTAATTTACGCTGCAGCTCTTTATCTTGCTTCAAACGATCGGGTAATCACTCCCAAATATCAATTAAATTTAACGTAGATTGTTGCAGTAAAATGTATCTGGGAATGTAGGGAATTAGATCCGTATCGATATTGCTCAAACCGAAATTTTGATTGTTATATTCCAATATTTTATCCACGATTTCAAGTATCTCTTCTAACGTTTTCATTGCGACTGACCGACGACGGTTGATCCCATTAAAATCGAGTTTTTATATCTCCCCACGTCGAGTTTTATTTTGTCCTCGTGATTTGCCAACAATTCCAGCAAACAATCGATACTTTCTGAATACCATTGCACATTTCCGTCCTCTGCTTTCGGGATTCCGATAATAAAATTACGGGCATACGAAATTAAATTTTCATTATCCGGGAGATAAGTGGCGATTAATTCTATAATTTTATTGTAGTAGCCGTTGAACGTAAGTTTTTCGAGCCTTTTGATGCGGTAACCGACGACATGTAATAATTTACTTAATATTTTAAACATAAATTTATCCAATTCTATTTCTGTTTCGCCTTTAATAATTTTCACTTTAAATTTACCTTTGGACTCGATAAAAAATAATTTGATATCACTGTCGCAAAGCTCGAAATTGGAAATCGTCTTCGTGTCCGCACATTGTTGGCACCTCGTAATTTTTAATTTCAGATGATCTTCGATGCGAGGAAAGTATTCAATGAATTGATTCCACTCGTCACCGTTAAATGTTAAACATTTTGGTTTTGAGCTGTACGTTAGTTTTACTAACGGTTCAAAATTATTCGTTACACTGAGTCCCGTTGAAATTTTTGCAGATCTGCTTAGCTTGTAAGACACCTCGCTAACAAAACGAAAATCACTATTTCGTCTGCATTCTTGCAGAAAACTTTCCAGAAACTCTAACGACGACGACGATGATGCCATTTTCAGATGTATACTTGCACTTATTTACGCACGTCGCGAGACTAAACGATCGAAAGCAAACTTACGGTCTTAAATAAGGAGGAGAGGAAAAAATGTGAGCGTAATTTATTTTAAACCAATAAAAAAAGACGTATTATACACGATGTTTCATAACTCGAAGTGAAGAATTAAGGAACGTGTACGCGGTGATAAAAAATGTTAAATATTTTTGTAAGTTATGAAATAAATATTTTACTTTTTTTATCACCCCGTATAAGTTTCTTAATTCTACGCCGCGAGTTATGAAACATCCTGTATTTTTAATTTTAAATCTAATGCGCACACGTAGATTACTCAATGCATTGCAATTTACTGATAAGAAAAATGCGCGGCGAACTGCAGTACAGCACTTTAGTTTGTATCATCTGTCCCTACAGAAAAGAGTTCATTTTACGTTTTCTCTGTGCGCGTTAATTATGGATACCATTTCGAATATAAATAGTGCTACTTCGTTAAAATTATTACCTATTAAGAAGTCGTCGGAGCTGGAAATCGGCTGCAAGTATCCGTTGTCCGATTTAAAATATGTAAAAACGAAATTTGGAGAATCATTGCTGGCGTAAATCGATCAGGAGTTTGTCGTGTTTCTGCCTCGTCGATTTAACAAGGCCATACCCGAAGATAAGATAGGTGACGTGTTGTCTTCGCAATGCGGCTTGATTTACAAAGGATTGGTGAAATTAGCAAGTAAACCACAACCGGCATATGATATTGAATTTGAGAAATATTAAAAATACAAGTAAGTACAAAATTTATTATCTTATTTCAAGTCACTAGAATTATGGTCTCTTTTTTTCAGCTTGTTAAAGTAAAAAATATTAGCTTAGTTATAAACATAATTTTAAAATTAGATTATTATTAAATATTGAAATGGATTTACGAGAATATTTAAATGTGTTTCGCTTATTGGATGAGTGCGCCGATAAATCAGATGCTTATAAAATTGCAAAACTAAACAAAAAAATATTAAAACATTAAACGAGCTAATGAGAAATTGTCCGTCGGTGCACGATAAGAAACAAATTGAAAGCTTAATTGCAAAATTACATTCATTCGACGTAAAACTGGAATTAAAAATTAAAACGTTGCCGATTGGTCGAGGTTTAAGAACAAGTCGTCGTCGTCGTCCCGGAACAGAACGGAGAATTAATAGAATCAACCGAATTCAGTGGAAGGATGTAAGTTTTAAATTAAATGCGTACGTATTTTTTCTAATTTTTTTTAATTTACAGCTGCAATCTGCATTTAAAAGCAGAATTCGTACCGGAGTAATAATCAATAAAACTCATACACAACCGCGAAGCTTTTTCCTAGACGCCTCGTCTCTGATTAGAACTAGAATCGGAAATCAATTGGTGAAAACGCCTTCGATGAAGATAAATTTGGTATTTTGCGGTGAATTTGTAAAACCTCAAACCGATGTCTCGGAATATAAGTTTTTCAATACCAAAAATCACGTGATCAATATTGGAGCAAATCTAGACGAAATTTTAAACGAACTGTTTAACGAAATCATGGTGCAGGTAAGTTTAAAACGAAATAAGCTGCCAGATATTAATTTTCTTTTTTCACTTTCTTATCAGCTTTCAGAATATCAAGAGAGGGACAGCGGTTGGTCGTTATCGGCAATCGTGAATCTGGTCGTGGCGTTTTGCAAGTACACGCCGTTGAGAGGAGGAGGAAAGAAAGATAACGGTAGCACTTACGTGGACCTGCCGGACGAACTTCGGGGAAAAAGTAACGTCATATTGAACATCAAAAATCAAGACCGACGATGCTTCGCGTATTGCCTTTTGGCGCACCTATTTCCGGCGAGAAACGGTCAAGATGCGTGCGATCCTTCTACGTACCGTCAAAATATATACGATTTTTTTAGTTTTAAAGGTATATGTTTTCCTGTAAATCTGTGCGACTTACAGAAATTCGAAAACGCCAATAAATTTATTTCAATTAACGTATACGGTTATGAAAACAAGAGCATCGTGGGTCCACTTTATCATACAAAAAATGTCAAAAACTGCCACGTAAATTTATTATATTTAAAGAAAAGTCAACGCGTAGGTCATTTTTGTCTCATTAAAAATTTATCAGAACTGTGCAGGTATCAAATTTCATCAAACATGCGTGTCAAGTTCATTTGCGATCGCTGCTTGTGTTATTTTTCATCCAAGGAGAAATTAAATCGTCATGTGTCAGATTGCTCGCGTCATGAGGCTGTAAAAATTGAATTACCTAAAGACGGAGAAAACATTGTTAAATTCAAACAATTTGCGGCCACCATGCCTTTGCCGTTTGTCATTTACGCGGACTTCGAAGCTCTAACGAAACCTATTCATTCCTGTGACGATACTCTAGAAAAAGCATTCACGAACGCCTATCAACGGCACGAAGCCTTTAGCGTTGCATATTTAACAGTCTGTTCTTACGATGATCGACTAAATCATTTTGAAATTTATCGCGGCGAAAACCCGGCTGAGTGGTTCGTAAATAAATTATTAGGAGAAGGAACAAATGTTCAAGAAATATTAAAAAATCACATTACCGTTCCTATGAAAGATTTAACGTTCGAAGAATCTACGGCACATGCAAATGCCGAAAAGTGTGAGATTTGCGATTCTAATTTTAACGAAAATAATACTAAAACTTATCACCACGACCATTTTACCGGGAACTATATTGCAGCTTTGTGCAATAATTGTAATTTACAATGTCGCGTTAAAAATATTATTCCCGTGATTTTACACAATTTATCTCATTACGATAGTCACTTTATAATAGAAGCGCTGGCAAACGTAAACGATGAAAATGTAGAAATTTTAGCAAACACAACTGAAACTTACATATCGTTCTCGAAAAGGGTAGGCGATGTGAAATTACGTTTCTTAGATTCGTTTCGTTTCATGCCCTCGTCTCTTGAAACATTAGCGAAAAATTTGAAACCAGAACAAATAAAGTTCGTACAAAAAGCGTTTCCGAATCCCGATTCTTATAAATTAGTAACTCGTAAAGGATGTTTTCCGTATGATTACGTGAATTCTGTTGACAAATTGGAAGAGACAAGTCTTCCCGATAAATCCCTATTTTATAATAAATTACATGGCGAAAACGTCAACGATGAGGATTACCAGCACGCCGTAAACGTTTGGCAACATTTTCAATGTAAAACTCTCGGTGAATACGCGGACTTGTATTTAAAAATTGACGTATTTCTATTGTGGATTTTTCACAGCTCCGGGCCTATCATTTTCGGCGGCTCTTAAAACAACAAAAATTGAACTTCCCCTTTTACAAGACATCGATATGATTTTATTTATAGAAAAAGGTTTACGCGGCGGTATAACTCAAGTTAGTTCCCGATATGCAAAAGCGAATTCTGTACACATGGAAACCGATTTCGACCCTGATAAGGAAATTAGCGAATTTATTTACGTAGACGCGAACGGACTCTATTCTTACGCGATGACGACAAAATTACCGTGCGACAACTTCAACTGGGTAAGTGACGAAAAATTAACGAATCTTTTAGAAATGCTCAGTACGACCGACATTGACTGTTCGATGTATTACGGGGTATTACAAAGTTTAAAACACGGCTTAAAATTAAAAACAATTCATCGTGCGATAGAATTTGACGAGAGCAATTGGTTAGAAAAATACATTAAATTAAATAGCGATCTGAGGGCAAAATCTACGAACGCTTTCGATAAAGATTTTTACAAGGGCATGTCGAATATGGTTTTCGGAAAACTTATGGAATCTGTACGCAAATACAGAAATATCGTGTTGACAAAGAAATGGAAATCCGCTGAAAAATATATTAGTCAACCAAATTTCAAAAAAGCTACGATTTTCAGTGAGAATCTGGTCGCAATTGAACTGAACAAATTATCCGTGAAATTTGATAAACCGATCTACGTTGGCATGGCAGTCCTTGACATTTCAAAAACAGTCATGTATAGTTTTCTTTATGATTACATCAGAGAAAATGTGGAGCCCTTATTTAATGTCACAGTATGTTACACGGACACGGACAGTTTTATTTTTAAGTTCTCTCCCGAACGCGTCTCGAGTATTCATGAAATTATAAAACGGGATGCAAATAAAATTTTTGACACATCAGATTACGCCGCAGATAACCCTTTCGGAATACCTTTGGTAAATAAGAAAGTTATCGGTAAATTTAAAGACGAACTGTGAGGACAGATAATAACTGAGTTCATTGGAATTAGAGCTAAAGTTTACGCCATCAGAGTGGGAAAAGAAGTAAAATTTAAAAAAATTGAAGGGCGTAGGTCGTTCAGGAATTAAAAAAATAACTTTTCAGGATTATTATGACTGTTTGTTTGATAATAAAAAATTAATGTCAAAATTCAATAGCATCAGGTCAATAAATCATCAATTATTAACCGTTACCATAAATAAAACCGCCTTAGATGCTCAAGATGACAAACGACATTACGATCTTGTAACGGACATTCATTCGTTGCCGTTGGGACATTATAAATTAAAATGAAATTGTATGTAATTTTGTAATTATGTATTAAAATTAAATTATATGTAATTTGAAATTATATTGTGTGTTAGTAAAGCATTTTGTATTATACATACGTAAGTAAAACGTATTTCTTATTTTTAGAATTTTATTTAAGACGTTTTACAATTATACAGGCACGTCGGAATCGTTTTCGTCCGCCTCTGCTCGCGGAAATGCGCACGCCCCGAGGACCCATTTTTTCGAAATTGCCGCCGCCGCTCTGCGTGCAGCGATCTATATGCTCCCGCGCACGTAGAAACCTACCGACGCGACGCCTCCGAGATGGACGCCGGCGATCGTCCTTTCGCAATTCCTCACCAGATGGACACCGCCAGAAGCAACCAACATCGCATCCGTGTTCGACGAAAAATAAAACGACATCCTTCTCGCCGCGCGTCGTTATTATTATTACACATTTCGAACCGATACGAGCAACTGACCGAACGGTCGAGCGGCTTAGGTGGACACCTCACGAACGCCGAGGAACGGGTTCGAATCTCTCTCCGGACGGAGGAAAAAAATTGACGCAACCAGCATCGCATCCGTGTTCGACGAAAAAAATAAGGACATCATTCGCCGCGCGTCGCGTCGTTAATATTACACATCTCGAACGGATACGAACAAGTGACTCAACGGCCGAGCGGCTTAGGTGGACGGCTCAGGAACGTCGAGGAACGGGTTCGAATCTCTCTCCGGACGGAGGAAAAAATTCCGCAGCGGAGCACCGGTGGCGACACCCGACGGACAATTCCCGAACTAACGCTCCGACGACGCAGCGCCACTGCCATCTGGCGGACAATTTCCGAACTAACGAAAATGGCAGCAGCGCCGGAGGCATCTGGCGGACAATTTCCGAACTAACGAAAATGGCAGCAGCGCCGGTGGCATCTGGCGGACGGACGCCAGAACTACGTTGTCTCCGTCTCTCTCTCTCTGGAGCTCCATCTCACTCTTTACCATGGGCTCAGATGAGGCAGAAAACTGGACCGGAAGTCAATGCATTTCAAATGGGGAAAAAAGGGTGTGGTCTGTTTTTTATATCTACTCCATTCCTAGGTATTTGACAGTTTTATCCCATTTTAAAGCACCTGTGTCGAGCCTTACACTAGGCGGTCTGTCTGTGTCTAGTTTCCCTTTCAGGATGATTCCGCAGGTTTTGTTTTCAGATAAGGTCAGCTTATTCTCCTTGAGCCATGTTATGATCGTCCGCATGTCCGAGTTGATCTTGGCCTCTATTTCGGCTCGGCTCCTGCCCTCAACAATCAAAGCCAGATCGTCAGCATACGCCACTTTCATCCCCTTGTTCTCTGGACTTGGTCTAACAATTTCGTCAAATACCAGGTTCCACAAAAAAGGGCCAAGAACGGAGCCCTGAGGGCAGCCCCTGGTCATCTGTCTTCTGCAGGAGTTTTCCCCCTGGACGACTTCCATAGAACGGCCAGTGAGGTAAGAGTGTAGTAGTCTGTACAGATTTCCCGGAATCCGGAGCTCCCGCAGACGTCGAAAAACCGAGGGCCACCAAAGGTTATCAAAGGCGCCAGAAATATCTATGAAGACACCCACCACGTACTTGGCACTCGATCCCCTTACAATGCCAACTACCATCTCCAGCGCGTCCACTGCACCTCTTCTCTCTCTGAACCCGTACTGGTTATCGGCTAATCCGCCACTGCTGTCCAGGTACCCGCTGAGTCTTGCCACAAGCAACCTCTCCACAAACTTTCCCATGGCGGGGAGCAGACAAATAGGCCTATAGGACGAAACCTGGTCGATTGGCTTATCCGGTGATTTCAGCAGAATATTGAGGCGTCCACATTTCCGTAGCCCAGGAAAAACACCTTCTTCCAGACATCTGTTGGCAATCTCCAGCAGCAGCTCCGGGGTCTCGGCGGCCAGCCTCCTGATAACGTCAGGAGCTTTCCTAGGTTTTATTTTAACTGAAGCAGTTCTGATGTCATCTTGATTGAATGCCTCTTCAGTTTCTTGGTCAGATAAGTATTCCTGATTATCATGCCTTGTTTTTCTCTGTGTTTCTGTTTCTTGTTCCAGGTCGTCGAGTGGGACCAACCTCTCCAGCAGAGCCCGGTTGTGTCCAGCCATGATGTCATGGAGTGATCCCCCAGCTTCAGCGTAGAAGTAAGTTTCCTGGCTTTTATTTTTCCAGCGACTATTTTGTAGACTAAGCTCCACGGATCACGGTTTCCCTCATCCGTGACGAAGTTTTTCCAGTGCAGTTCCTTCGCTAGTAGCAGCTCTCGCTTATATCTGTTTCTGGCCGAACTAAGTTCCCGACGAAGGGCTACGGTGAGTTCCTCATTTATAATCCCATTCCTTCGAGAAGCTTGGTATCTCCTTCTTATTTCAGTTACGGCTAATCTGAGGTTGGTTAGATGGGGAGACCACCATGGAACGAGCTGCCTCTTCCGTTTGATGACTGGGATGGAACGCCTACACACATCGGTCAGCCGGAGCTGAAAGTCGGCCACAACCCCCTCAACATGAGTTTCAGGCGGTTTCCAGAGGGTAAGCTCATGCTTAACTATTCGGTCGAACTTTTCCTTCCAGACGTCAGATCTGAGAGAAAACCTAACCGTAAGACCGTCCTCATCAAACGGTGCTTCGGCGGTGTCGAGCTTTATCCGTACGCAGCGGTGGTCACTCGTACACCAGTCCTCGTGGACAGTCCAGTCGTTAACTAGGTGGAGTACATTTTGGGTTACCAAAGTAACGTCGATTGCCGATTCACCGTTCACAGTGTAGAAAGTGGCTGGCTGATCTTCTTTGTTTAGGATAAACAAGTTATGCTGCATAGCATAACAAGTCCTCCAGGGCCGCCCCACGATCGTTGGTAAGCACGTCGTGCCAACAAGTTGATCTGGCATTGGAGTCCATACAGATGAGTACCTTTTCGTCGCGGAGGTTCCTCAGGATGGAATCCAGGGCTCTAAGGTAAGTTTCAATATCATCTATAAATTGGCAGTAGAATTGATCAGCACCAGATTTTCGTGCTCAGGACCGAATTTAACTGCGACAATGTGAGTATCCAGGTACTGAGTTAATGAGACAGCTCCAAGCGCAGGATTAGCGATCAACGTCACTACAGAAGGGTCGGGTGCGTGTACCTGTCTCGCGTCGATACCGTAACCAGGGCAGGTGCCATGTTGAACGTATGGTTCCTGTATCAATGCTATGTCCAGGTTTTTGTCGATAATCAGCTTTCTCAGTTCGGATGAGACGGCCCTTGACCTCTGAGCGTTTATTTGTAACAGTGCAAGGGGTCGTATTCGGGTTGAGGGCGCCATTATGAAAAGTCAATACGGGCCTTCCACGCCTCCGTGGCCCTCTTAAATTCGTGACAGTCAATATCCGTTACCGAGTGTTGATGATCCTGTCCTCTTAGCTTACAGTTAATACATACAGGGGTCTCATTCTCTTTTGGGCAGTCCCTTATCCCGTGCCCTCTGACAGCGCAGTGTCCACAATACTGTTCACGGGTGCATCTAGATGCCATATGACCGTAACCCTGGCACTTATAGCACCTGTTTGGGCCGTTCCAATCTCTAACCCTGTGTGACCCCCAACCAACAAACACCCTGCTCTGCGCCAAAAGCATCTCTCGAATCAATCCGGGGACTTCGATAACGTAGTGTATCTGCGGAGCGTTTTTAGGGCCCGCTTTGTATACAACCTTTATTCTTTCCAGTAACTGTCCAGGTACATCCTACAAGCTCTTGGTCCTTATTCCCTCTAGTAACTCCTGTTCTGTCTTTTTTCTATCCACATCGTAGACAATGAGGCGGGGAAGTATACATCCTGGTTCCCTTGCCTCCAAACCACTGCTCCCACCGATCTTGCCCTTGAGGATTTTTAGGTCCTGCTCTCCCTCCGTCTCCACCAAGACCTGCTTATCCCTAAGCCTTCTGACGTTCTTGATTCTGATCTTATCTACTTCTGGTCCTACCGTCTTAAACAATTGTTCTTTAAGCTCTAAACTGTCTTTTACTTTTTCAGCATCCTTCGGGCGGACTATCAGGACGCTGGCAGGTAGGGACCTAGTGGCAGAGGCGTAACTCGGAACCAGCGGAGGACCAGCAACAAGGGTCGCGGGGCGCCTGGGTGACTGACTGTCCTTCAACTTCCTCCACAGACTCTCGACATCGTCCCGCTCATGGAGTCGACCTTCCAGCCTGGCGACCTTCTCCATCATGGTAAGTGTGAGCCTTTCCAGTGCGGTAAACTGTTCTATAATCCTGGTTGCAACACCCTTTGACACCTTGCTGCTCTCGTTCAGTAGTAACCCTGTCAGTGCTGTTTTTATCCTGATGATGTCGTTAACGTAAGTATCCTCTCTTATATCCTGCAATTCTTCAACTTCCTCCTCTGCTCTCCTTTTCTTCGTAGATTAGACCGATGTTCCCGACGCAACTGATGGCGGTTTAGAGGGCGCCTGTGAATGGGGCCTAGATCCAGGTGGCGAACGACCTAGGGAAGCCCGCGGAAAAAAAACCTCGTCGCGGCAGTCCATTCCCGAGACATCGGGGTCGAGATCCATTTTCGACCACTCGGATATCACACAATAATACGCGGTAAGTACATCTAACTAGGTACGGAAAAATCCTATCGTTCAAAAAAAGTTGTTTACAGGACCCGAGACCAGCCGGCCAACGCTTACACAGAGAAAAACTTGTCTGATCAAGTTGGCGCACACAACAATCCGACGAAAAACACCCAGCAACAGGTAAGTTAGACAAGTTTATGGCGACCTTGGCAGATTTTACTGACAAAAAATGTGTGAAATTAATACTACACCACCTAAAACAGCGCTTATTGTTCGAGAATTTAAACGTTCGCAATAAAAGTAATAATCGATGGGGCAAGCCCCGTTCGAAATTAAAACGAAAAATTAATGTTCAAGTCTGTATGAATCTAATTGTCCGATTCGTAATTATTTAAACAATTACTCACAGTAAGTTCTGGTAGCAATAATCCAAACAAAGCAAACTGCACAAATTCACTTTGCACCACAGTACGATTGCAACAGCGAGTAGGTAGGAACAGTGGGAATCTCGTTAATCCATTAATGCGCGTCACTAATTAGATGACGAGGCATTTGGCTATAAAATTGTTCACTGAACTTTTTGGCTTAACTGTCCCAGCCATGGGGAAACGGGCTCGGAAAAACTCTGCTCCTGTGAAAGTGGGAGGAGCAAGTTGGAGCTGCCCTTGGTGTTAGGGCCAGGGGATCTCAACCGGCTGCAACCGAAGTTGCAGCCGTTGCCCAGCGGGGACCACGAGGAGGTGCCCCCTGCCTGAAAAGGCCGCTCCCAGCCAGTTGGTCAGATGGTCGACCGATTTTAAGCAGCCGGTTCAAGGTGTTGTACCCCTGGCATAGAACCGCGCTGCTGTAGGGTTAGCCCGAAGATTAGGCCGCCCTCCCGTGAAATGCACGCAAAATATTCACACACCTGCAGGGTAAAGTAGAAGAGTGCATTCGAATAATAATATGTAAGTATGATAATTAGTTAAACTATTATAATTTTAATTTAATTGTCTATTGTCCTTTATTTATTGCAGGTACTATCAGTTAATGGTTTGGGCAATCTATAGGTAAGTATTATAGGTAAGTATTATTATGTAGCGAACTTAACTACTACTAATAAATATGTAAATGTATCCTAATATAAAATCCTTATTCTAGAAACAATTTAAAATCGATGTAAAAATAGAACAGACGAAACAATAGCCAGCTAAAAACGAAAAGGAATGCAGGGTTGAAGCCTTGTGAGCCACCAGAGTCCAGAAGAGGAACAACGGTAAGTATATGCAAATTAATTAATTTCTATTAGGATTCCGATTTTGAAAGGGTGCGTTATCACGCCAAACAGACCTACAGAAATGTCGATGACATTTGATACTTCCCAATATAACGGTATTGACAGCCAAACATTTAAAATAGCTGTTTAAGTTTAACATATTGCTGTGTTATTTCCTCCCCTAGGATTTAATAAATTTAAAAAGAAAAGGATACACACGATGAATTTGTTTTATTTTGTTATATGATTTTTCTTTCGGCTTTTGGTGCCACATTTCTATCATGTTTATATAACAGGGTCCTTTAGAGTTCTAAAAATTAAACTTTCATTAAGATTTTTCTTGTACTTATATTTTTAATTTGTTAAATGCAGAGTATACATAACCTGGAAGACGATCCTTTGAGTCTCGACTCACCAAGTACTACCAATTGGTTAAAGGGCAAGTTCCGACAGCTCTTCGGGGATGACTCGGACACCGAGGCCATGCCTGATTTCGTTACAACACCCGATAGGCCTGCCTTGTCGATGCCTGAGCTCCAGAGCACTTCGGTCAGGGAGGTTGGGTTGCCGGATTTTCAAACACCTGCCCCGCTGCAGATGGAGGCTGCTGAGTTCGAGGAAGCCGTCAAAAAGCTTCCTCGTGAGTTCCTCAAGGACCGACGAGGGAACAAGCGCCGATATCTGCTCCGCCTTCCTGATGGGGGCAAAGTGAAGATGCTCAAGGTGGAGGCATTTCGATTGGGACTGGTGGCATGGCCCACAAGGAGCTGAATTAGTTGGTAGTGCTTTGCATTGTATAGAGTTATGATTTTTTTAGTTAATTATGTTGAATTTTTGATTTTAATTTCTAATTTTGAGGTTATGTTTTCTTTTGAGTTAGTTTTTGTGGGCCAATTTTAGTATATAAGTGGGGAAATTTTACCTGTAATTGAAGTCTTCCTTGGGCAGTGATAGTGGTAACATCTTCTAGAATGGTAAAAGTTTTAAAATTTATTAATATTATTATTGTTGATTTTTGGTCATTTACACTTGTAATTAACGTGTCGTATACAGGACAGACGAATTGTCATTTCTGATACGTCAAAGATTCGTTCTGAGGAAACACAACACGGAATAATTACGTGCTGGTTGTCTCATACGAGGTTAATGCCCGACACAAACACCATACTCTTGTTATTATTAACGTGTCGTATACAGGACAGACAAATTGTCATTTCTGATACGTCAAAGATTCGTTCTGAGGAAACACAACACGGAATAATTACGTGCTGGTTGTCTCATACGAGGTTAATGCCTGACACAAACACAACATCTTTGTTTTATTCGGCACATGATAATTCAACAAACCATTGTATACATGTCACATAGTCAATTTACACAACGACACAACAAGGCTTCATTGCATTCAATAATTTCTAGAATTCTGGGGGACTCGAATGAGGGTTATTACCTTAACGGTCTCTGAGGATAACATCCCTGTTTATTCTTGATGAATGCGGGATTGAGTTTATCAATTTCAATTCGTTGGGACAAAGCAAATTGTAATTTTATGTACGTGTCGCAACCCATGATTATTTTTGGTTATGTTTGTATTTTACTTTGACGTTTGCCATACAACATTGCCAATACCACAATTAAATAAATTTGTTATTAAAAATATATACTTTTTTTACTTACCCATTTCACCACGTTGCTCATAAACTTGCACAACATCAATTTAATAAATGCCCTTCAGAGTTTCATTGCTATTTTAAAATTACTTCATTGCCTAGGAACCCCGAGCAGTGTTGTAACGTGTCTAATAATTAAAACAATAGGCCCTGAGATTTCTTTTATTTCAAAAAGGTATATGCTCAATACCACAGCAATATGTATCAGATTTTGATTAAAGCCGGGCCAAATGCCTCTGGCGCCAATAACCAGTGAAAGTATGTAAATAGCTGTATCAGGAAATTTGTTTGTTATAGATTGAATAAATATCTCTTCGCCGTAATAGGCGGCTTTATGAGCAGCAGCAACTTGGGGGTTCCGAGGGCCTTCCCAACAAACGGTAACATCGGTGATGATGGTTTTATCATCTTTGTGAAATATTAAATCTGGTTTTCGTAGGATTCTATTTGGGAGCCTGATATGGGGTTCAACAAGAACATTCCAACCTTTCTGAGCGGCGGATTTTTGGAGCAAATTGACTATTTGATTATGGCGCCATATTCGCGGCCAGTGAGTAGCCGGACAATTTTGTAAAACGTGACTTAATGATTCTGTTTTATTACAGCCAGCTCTGCAACGCCTTTCTTCCGGAGGATTTGATGGAATTCCTTTAGTAGGTAATAGATTTCCCCTTAGTTGAACAGCCTGACAATATTCCTTTCCTGACCAGAATTTAGGTGGATTATAAATCCAATTTCCACTGGCAGTACATTGGCTACCGTAAAGGAGGCCATTACCCGAGTAGGAAGATTCGAGGGACTGCCGCCAAGAATCACGGATAGCGGACTTAGATGGATTTATCCTACCCAGGAGTTTGGTGAGTTGCTGTTGTATTTTAATAGCGGGGCTAGAGCCAATTGTGGCAGAAACCAACGGTTCCGGAGAATTGAAGAAATTGTCGAGCCTTGAGAGCAGAATTCGTGGTATGGTGTGGAGGAAGGCTGGAATGCCCAATCCACCACCTCTGATATCCGTATGGATGTAAGAATTGGTACAAGTACGGTTTAAGTGTAATGTTTTACGCACGAAGGCTCGAATATTACGATCAACGTCAGCTAGATCCTTTCGTCGAATTCGCGGGTTTGATAACATGTAATGAATTTTGGGGATCAAATAGTTTCTAAGAATATTCATTTTTTGTACTGGTTTGAGAGCCGCTTTGCTGAGACGGAGAAGATATTCTCAGATGAGCGAGACATCTGGATAAACTGGGCCATCAATGGTATAAGATCGATCTAAATATTTAAAATATTCTCCTGGTGAGACCTGTTGAACAGGAGAGCCGTCTATAAAATGAATAGATTTGGTGATGGCATAAAGTTTCTTTTTCGCGGGAACGCAGTTCATTGATAAAGATTTGCATTTTGCAACGTTTATTGAAATACCACGCTTGTTGAAGAAATCATTACATAGTTTTAAAAGCCGCCTTATGGCAGAGACCGAAGATGTTAGAAGGACCAAGTCATCTGCATATCCAAGACATGAAATCTTGATATCACCGATTTTAAGACGTCAGCTGTGGGAATGTTGTCAATCAGTTCGTCTAGGACTGCATTGAATAGGAAGGGAGAAAGCGGATCGCTTTACTTAACCCCTCGCCGTACAGGAATATACTCAGTACGGTTCCTACCCAAACATACTTTGGTTTCTGTTCCATTATAGGAATCCTGAAGATAGTCGATTAATCGATCGTCGATTTTAAGTCTCCGCAGGGCTCTGGCGATAGAGTTATGAGATAGAGTATCAAACCCCTTTTTCAAGTCAATGGTCATAATATGATGCGGGGAGGTTTTCTTTCGGTAAGTTTGAATGATCGATAATAGGCTGAGATTGTTGACGAGAGAGCCATCGATTTTCCGAAAGCCTCTTTGAAGATCGTTGAGATTTGTACTGTTAAGCCTAGTGGCTAGAATTCTATGGAAACATCTGATGAGTAAGGAGCTGATCGTTATCGGCCTATAATTATTGATGTTATCAGTTTCCTTGTTTTTCGGGATTAATGTAGTGCGTGAACGCTTAAGCGATGGTGGAGTATAGCTTTTTAGCAGCATTGTGTTGAATAAAATGCATAACTTTTTAACTGGTAGTTTGTTTTCAGGCCGTCTGGACCTGCGGTGTCGGTTTTAGAAGCGGAGATTGAACGAGATATCTCCTCACAAGAGATGGGTTCAAGAGCGAAGTTAGCTGCAGAATCGGGGGATTTATAGTACTCGTAATCTAGAGGAGAAACCACATTGAAAGTGGATTCATAGTGATGGAACATGTCGTTAGCGGAAGGGTATTTGGAACCATTTGGATATCGGGATGTCCTCTAAGATATGAGTAGCAAGCCTGGCCCTATCGTAGGTATACAATTTTTGGTATTCGGCCGCCCTAGAAGCGTTCCGATTGTAAGATTTAACTGTTTGATTTAAGTTTGTTTCTGTTTCAGGTTTACCGCCACTACGAAGATTTTCCTGACGTCCGGGAACCAAAGTGGCCCTTTTCGACGAGACAATGTTATCCCATTTATTGGGATCTACACCTGTAAGATCGTAAAGCGAATTAAGGTAAGTATTAATATCTTCGAAGGGTTGGCTTTTGTATAGTAAGCTGTCCCAAAGGGAGAGATCTGATTGATCGGGTTGTTCACCGTGGACCAGTTTGCTAATGAAGATATAAAATTTATCTTGGGAATTAAGTACACCGATTGGCAGAAGAGGTACTAGTAGTAGATTCGCTAGCGTTTGAATTTCGGGTCGACACCGAGTGGAGAGAAGCAGAGTCATAGTTACTCCCGCCGTTTACCCGCGCTTGCTTGAATTTCTTCACGTTGACATTCAGAGCACTGGGCAGAAATCACATTGCGTCAACACCCGCTGGGGCCATCGCAATGCTTTGTTTTAATTAGACAGTCGGATTCCCCGAGTCCGTGCCAGTTCTGAGCTGACCGTTGAATGGCGGCCGAAGAGGACACCTAAGGGCGGCGCGTACCGTTCGAAGGGCCTCGCAGCAAGGAAGTTTCGCGGGAGGCCAAGGCACGGGACCGAGCTCGGATCCGTTACGCCGGAGTGCACTTCACCTCGCACAGGCCCGGCACGTTAGCCGGGACCCGCTTCCCGACCAAGCCCGACGCGCCCCGATCCTAAGAGCCAATCCTTATCCCGAAGTTACGGATCCAATTTGCCGACTTCCCTTACCTACATTATTCTATCGACTAGAGGCTCTTAACCTGGGAGACCTGCTGCGGATATGGGTACGAACCGGCGCGATCCTCCACGTGGCCCTCTCCTGGATTTTCAAGGTCCGAGGGGACGATCCGGACACCGCCGCAACTGCGGTGCTCTTCGCGCTCCAAACCATATCTCCCTGCTAGAGGATTCCATGGAACTCGAGCGCTTATGCAGAAAAGAAAACTCTTCCCGGATCTCCCGACGGCGTCTCCAGGTCTCTTTGGGTTACCCCGACGAACTCTCTTGCGAGGGCCCGACGTATTGGCGGTTCCGCTGCCGGGTTCCGGAATAGGAACCGGATTCCCTTTCGCCCCGAGGGTGTGAAAAACCGCTCCTCCACCGAGATAGAGTTTAAGAGAGTTACGTACACCTGCATCGACATCGGCTTTCGCCTAGGGCTTAGGATCGACTGACTCGTGTGCAACGGCTGTTCACACGAAACCCTTCTCCACGTCAGTCCTCCAGGGCCTCGCTGGAGTATTTGCTACTACCACCAAGATCTGCACCGACGGCGGCTCCAGACGGGCTCGCGCCCGGTCCTTCTGCGCTCACCGTCGCCACCCTCCTACTCGTCAGGGCCTCATGGCGCGTCGCTGCCGACACGCGAGGTGACGACGGACGCGCCGCACATGCCGCTGACGGCAGAGTATAAGCACGACGCTTCAGCGCCATCCATTTTCAGGGCTAGTAACTTCGGCAGGTGAGTTGTTACACACTCCTTGGCGGATTCCGACTTCCATGGCCACCGTCCTGCTGTCTTAAGTTACCAACGCCTTTCATGGTATCCCATAAGCGTCGATTTGGGTGCTTTAACTCTGCGTTTGGTTCATCCCACAGCGCCAGTTCTGCTTACCAAAAGTGGCCCACTTGGCACTCTGATCCGAAATCTCGCGGCTTCACGTGTTCGAGCAAGCCGGAGATCTCACCCATTTAAAGTTTGAGAATAGGTTGAGGCCGTTTCGACCCCAATGCCTCTAATCATTCGCTTTACCGGATGAGACTCGCGCGCGGCGAGCGCCAGCTATCCTGAGGGAAACTTCGGAGGGAACCAGCTACAAGATGGTTCGATTAGTCTTTCGCCCCTATACCCAGTTCCGACGATCGATTTGCACGTCAGAATCGCTACGGACCTCCATCAGGGTTTCCCCTGACTTCGTCCTGACCAGGCATAGTTCACCATCTTTCGGGTACCAGCGTGTACGCTCTGGGTGCGCCTCCTCTCACGATGAGAACGAGACGCCCCGGGAATGCGGGGCCCCCCTTGGGCGGGCCCATCCTCCCTAGGTCCGCGCGAGGCGGACCTTCACTTTCATTTCGCCTTTAGGTTTCGTTAAGTCCCAATGACTCGCGCACATGCTAGACTCCTTGGTTCGTGTTTCAAGACGGGTCCTGAAAGTACCCGAAGCTATAGCGTCGCCGACGGGCACGCCCTGGGTCTGTCCGAGAACACCGCCGCCAGCAGCCGGGCGGGTCCGGGTCCGGCGCTCGGTCCGGACGCCGGGTTTCCGGCCTAGCGCCACTATCATACCGTCTGTCGTGCCGGCCGGGAGAGAGCGGGTCCGAGCGCGACGGGCGCGCGCCGTCTCCACCGCAGTCCTTAGGCCGGCCCCCAACGAGTCGCGACGTCCTTCAAGGGGAGAACTGCACGCGTTCGTGCCGGACGGCGAGCGGACGGCGCGGCCGGCGCGAGCGCCTACCGTCGCCGGTCAACTGCTCGACCGAGCGCGATACGCGGTTGAATCTCCCCGTTCGAACTTTCGGGTTTCTCAGGTTTACCCCTGAACGGTTTCACGTACTCTTGAACTCTCTCTTCAAAGTTCTTTTCAACTTTCCCTCACGGTACTTGTTCGCTATCGGTCTCGTGGTCATGTTTAGCCTTAGATGGAGTTTACTACCCACTTAGGGCTGCACTCTCAAGCAACCCGACTCTGAGGAGAGATCCTCCCGCTGCCGGAGGCCGTCCCTACGGGCCTGACACCCTCTCTGGGTAAGTGGCCACGTTCAAGAAGGACTTGGACTGGCCCCGCGGACTCGGGATGGCGGATCCTCCCTAACACCACATTTCCCTGCGGCCGTTGTCGGCCGCGGGATTCGGTGCTGGGCTCTTCCCTGTTCGCTCGCTGCTACTGAGGGAATCCTAGTTAGTTTCTTTTCCTCCGCTTAGTAATATGCTTAAATTCAGCGGGTAGTCTCTCCTGCTCTGAGGTCGCGCTGTTATTTACTCTTTAAAGAATCGCTATCACCCGCGGCGCGCGGGGGGATGAACATCTCCTCGGGCGCTCGACGAACCCAAAACTCTGGCCGCCCTTCTCGCCGCCTCCGAGAGGTGAAACAGCAACGCCGTTAGAGAGTACGCGCGCTCGGCGGCGCTCGTCTACTTCGATAGGATCCGGAGAGTTCTTATCGTCGCATCACGGCTTCAGCATTCTCAACGCTGGCACCACCGGATCTAGCGAAAGTCGACAGCTTGTACCCAGGGGGACGGGATGGTTTCTCCGTCACAGCCTTCCGACTGACTGTCACGCCTGGGCATAGGTACTCGCCGCTGATTTCCGAGTGCGCGTGAGAGGTCCACCGTCGCGGCGTGCTCCATCACCACGGGACGACATGCGCTCTGTCGAGCGCGCCACATCTCCCTTCGACGCTGTGTAACCTTCGGGCGGGATCCGGTCGGCAGGTAAGACGGAGCTCGGAGAGACGCGCGCACGCGTCTGCACGCCTTCGCTCGCGAGCGAACGCCCCCCCGAGCAATCGGGAGGGGTCACTCTATGCCACGCGCTGCTAGCGGAGTCCGGCTGGCGTGCCGGTCACGCGGCCGATCGTACGACACTGATGTCTAAGACAGGCACTGTACCCCTCACCGCCGCTTCCGTAAATCGGTGGGCGGGCTGCAGGGCGGCAGTATATGACACGTCGTCGCCTTCGACCGTCTGCCGCTCGCGTAGACCGAGCGACGCCGTCAGGCTGGCTGCGACTTCGCTGCGGACGCACGCCGGTACGAAGATCGTACCCGGACGGCGCCACCTCCATGTTTTCGGGGAACGCCGCAGCTCGTCGGCGGAGCCGGGACGCTCTGTAGACGTCCTGGAGCACCTAATCAGATCTCGAGCGACACAGCGACATGTCGTCCCCCATTCCTGCCCCGACGTCGCCACGGCGGAGCCCGCCGCAACGACCGGGCGATCTTGAATATAGAAACGACCCTCAGCCAGGAGTGATCCGGGAACAGTATCCGAGGACCGCAATGTGCGTTCGAAATGTCGATGTTCATGTGTCCTGCAGTTCACAGTTTGACGCGCAATTAGCTGCGTTCTTCATCGACCCACGAGCCGAGTGATCCACCGTTCAGGGTAATCTTTCATTCCTAGACTCACCGCGCGGCCCAGACGAGATCCCTCGCGGGTCCACGGGCCGACTAGCGCGGTTCGTCCGATATGATATCAAAACTTCACGCACCTTCGGCGGCATGGCGGATTCGACGCCGCACATTGCCTTGCCTCCAGTGAAAAGAACGCGTCAAAAGATACGCGCCTTGACCGCGGAAATTGATCCACGGTGGCGCGACCGGCGCGCGGAGGGCGGCGCCGCGTCCGTACACGCGGCTGCCACTGGCCGGCGGCGTCGCGCTCTCTGACGCGACCGCCGCAACGTGCACCACTCTTGCCATCGCGCCGGCAAACACGCTCAACCGACCGTGAAGGGGCGGCTTGTCGCCGACTAGCACAAGCGGGACTTTCCCACCGCAATTCGGGAGAAACTTTCCAATCCGCCTGCGGAGGCTGGGGGCGCGCTCCTTCCCCGATTCGGGCGACTTCTGCCGAGGTGGCTTGTCCAGAAGCCGACACTTGTACCAGACGGCCAACGGCCGAAAGGCATAGGTACTCGTTGCGCCTGCCACGGCTGCACCTTTCCCCGGGGGTCGTTTATTGCCCGCGCGCCTGTCTCGCAGTACTCTCGCCGGCCGGACGATCAGACATTCCCTTAACTTGCGGGGACACTGTTCGTGTGCATCGTCTTCCCGCCGCCTGCACTTCAGAACACGCCGATCAAACCGCCCAATCCGTTTCCTTTTAGGAAACGTCCACCGGCTGGCGAACGGACGCGGCGTAGCTGGGAAGTTTCCGAACATTCGTGAAATTCATGTGCGTACATTGGTGTGTGTAGGATGTCTGCATAGAGCTGCAGCAGTTTATTCCATAATTAACACAAATATCACCGTCAACAACTCAGTTCAGTGCAATTTGTTTAATATTATTGCTGTGTCCAGTGCTACCTCTTTATAATGGTGCTGACGAGACAAGAAGTTGCTGATATTGAACAAGTTTTTATGGACGTTTTCAAAAAGCCGTACTTCGTTCAAACTATTTCCACTGTTATTGGCAATTTATTGGACAAGAAATTGACAGAAATTTTGCAAACTAATGAAAATAATGTTACTCAATTAAAACAAGAGATTGCCGATGCTAATGAAGTACAGCGCCAAGCGTTAATGGAATGCGAACAAAAAGTGGACAGATTAGAGCAATACAGCCGGCGCAACAACATTCGTGTATTTGGAATTAAAGAAAGCGATAACGAGAATGTGAATGTATTGGTAGATACTTTCATTCGTAAAAATCTAAAATTCACTGATTTCAATCCTGAATCGATCGACAGATGCCATAGAGTAGGATCACGGGACTCCAAAAAAGGACCCAGGCCTATCATAATAAAATTTTTATCTTATAAAACAAAATGGTACATCTTTAACTTGAAGAAAAATCTTAAGGGAAGTTCCTATGTTATGCGCGAGGATCTGACACAATTCCGAGCTGCCGAAGTTCGTCGAGCCATCGAAGTATATGGGAAAAAAAAGGTGTGGACCAAAGATGGAGTCGTTTTTGCAGCTACCGATCAGGGAGTGGTCAAATTGTTAAAATAATTCTGTACTGGTAAATTTCTGATCAACTCTTGCCTAAATTTAATTTTCCACGTTCTGATGTTATTATAAAATGTTTCTTTATTTGGTAATTAGATATGTTGATGAACCGTTAAAACGATTTTAAGTTGCATTTTAAACTATGGAAAAAGCTTAATTTGTTTAATTTGTTTATTCTCTTTTGATTTTGATTTATTGTTGAGTAATTCTTGGAATACATTTAAGTAAAAATAAATCTAATTTGCAGCTATGTTAGAGTGAAACCAAATGTTCATATTTTTTGTGTTTCTTAAGCATTACTACAGTCTAAAATCCTCGTAGTTGTAGTAGTTGGTAGATTCTAAATTTATAATCTTCCTTCTGCTTACTGCTGCAGCTCACGCATTATATCTTTGATTTTTTTATGAAAGTAGAATGTCTTTCTGTAATGCATCTGAATGTTCGCTCTCTTCTTGCTCATTTCGACGTAATTAAAGAGTTTTTATTAAATAGTAACTATAAGCCGCACATTTTTGCTGTAAGTGAAACTTGGTTATCCACAGATGTTCCTGATGATGCTGTGCATATACAAAATTACAATTTCTATAGATGTGATCGATCTGGAAGAGGAGGCGGGGTTGGAATTTACATCACAAATAATTTACGTTGCTCTCTCGAAATATTCGAATCTGGCACTTTAGAACAGGTATGGCTTAAAATCAAAATAAATAATGCTACATTCGCGATAGGTTCTGTATATCGCTCTCCTGGAGGCAATCTTAAAGAATTTTTTGACAGTTTTGAGACTACTCTGAGTGAATTCATTTATACTTGCGATAACATAATCTGTTTAGGTGATCTGAACATAAATTTGTTGAACTTTAATGAATTGCATGTTATTCAATTGTATTCACTTTTTGATGCTTTTGGTCTTAAACAAGTTATTAATGAACCTACTCGTGTAACTTGTTTTTCGGAATCTATTATTGATGTCATTATTTTGAATAGCACTCTGGAATATATAAGTTCAGGTTCTTTTAGCATGCAGAATGTGTCTGATCATAATCTTGTATTCTGTGATATCAATCTAGTTGTACCTTCTACTCCTCCTAAGTGTTTGACATATCGCAGTTTCAAATATTTCAACTATGATGCATTTCTGTCTGATTTAGAAAGTATTCCTTGGCATATCATGCTACGATTAACTCTTGTTGACGATAAGTTAAACGGATACTCTTCGCGATATTATGAAATTACGAGATGAAGCTTTTAAAAGGTTTAAAATCACGGGTAACGTAGCGCATAAAGAATATTACAAAACTCTTAGAAACTATGCAACTTTCGCAGTTAGGGAAGAACAAAAAGCATACATAAAACGACAGTTCAATGCTTCCAACTCTAAAGACTTGTGGAGATCTTTAAACAAATTAGTTCTTAATAAAACGTCTTATTCGTTACCCGAGTTTTTTGACAATCCCAACGATTTAAACAACTTCTTTGGAAACATAGAAAGTACTAATAATCCTCAAAAACAAAATATGATTAACCTATATCTAAACACTCTTCATCCTAATATAGTTAGGAAATTTGAGTTTCAACTCGTTTCAGTACTTGATATTCAACAAATCTTAAACGGCATAGGCAGCAATGCAATAGGTTCTGATGGACTAAGTATTAAACTTATTAATTTATGTAGTCCTTTCATTTTGCCTTATATAACTCACTTAGTAAACTTTTGTTTAGAATATAATGTTTTTCCTTCTTGTTGGAAGGAAGCGTTAATTATCCCTATTGCTAAAATTACCAAACCTACTGAATTCAAAGACTTGCGGCCCATTAGTATTTTACCTGTCATTTCCAAAGTTTTAGAGAAGGTTGTTGATAGACAAATAAGACAGTTCTTGAATCAATATAATATCTTACCTCCTTACCAATCTGGTTTTCGACCCGGCCACAGTTGTTGTACCACTTTGCTAGGGGTTATTGATGATGTAATCAGGTCTATTGATAAGAAAAGTTCTTGCCTTATGGTAACGCTTGACTTCTCTAAAGCGTTTGACACTTTAGACCATGATATATTACTGGCGATTTTACACTATGTAGGCATGAGTGACAGCGTTATTGCGTTTTTTTGTCAATACCTTAAGGGTCGAATTCAAAGAGTCAAATTGCAAGATCTATTATCAGAACCTGTTGAATTGCAAAGAGGGGTTCCACAAGGAAGCATCTGTGGCCCTTTACTCTATATCTTGTATACTTGTTGTTTTAGCACCATTACTCAGAACTGCAAACTATACTCTTATGCGGACGACACTCAGTTGATCTTCTCGTTTTCCTCTGTTGACCCTCATGATGCTGTAGCTAGTGTTAATCACGAATTAGAACATATTCGTATTTTAACTTCTAATCACGGTCTCAAAATCAACCCTTCTAAATCCGCAGTTTTAATTTTTGGTTCCAAAGTGCTTGCCGATACTGTTGCCAACGGGGCCGATATCAAATTGGGAACTGAATCGTTGAATTTGACTGATTGCGTCAAAAATCTTGGACTTTTAATTGATAATAAATTACGTTTCAAAAATTACATTAGTTCACTTATTCGTAAGTCCTATTCAATCTTAAAAATTCTATTTTGCAATAGATACCTCTTAAATCAAAAATTAAGATTATTACTTTGTAATTCTCTTGTGTTATCGCGTTTCAATTACTGCGATTGTGTTTACGGTCCTTGTATTGACGCATCGGATAAGGCTCGTATACAGAAAGTCCAGAATTCTTGTATGCGTTTTGTTTATGGTATCAAGAAATATCAACATGTTTCCCATGCATTGAAAATCGCCGGTTGGTTAAACATGATAAATAGGAGATATATCCACAGTGCCTGTACATTTCGCAATATTTTACTTTTTAAAACACCCGCCTATCTCTACAATAAAATTACTTACCGTACTGATGTACACAATGTCAATATACGTCACAAAAACGTTATTACAATACCTCATCACTCCACTACTCTTTTCAGACGTTCATTTTCTTATAACATTGCAACGTTATGGAATGCTCTACCTTTGCAACTTAAAGATCTGTCATATGCCAGTTTTAAACGTCAATTAGTGGCACTGAAGAAGAGCGAACATTTGTAGCATTTGTAACATTTTTTTTTTTTTAACTTTTATAATTGATATCATTATGTCATACATTTATTTTCCTACTACACCATATTTGTGTTTTCAAATTACCTATTGGCGTTGATGGAAGATCAGCAAGTCGGCTCGCCGATGGCCTGAATCTGCGCCGTTGATCTACTCATATCGGTTATATAATTTAATTTTCTATGTATTCCTATGTATCTTTGTAGTAGATCAATAAATATTATTATTATTATTATTATTATTAAATCTTTCGCTCAACACCAACGCCCGGCGTCCGCACTCGTCAAGCCGGCCTCCCGAATCTCTTTCCGGCGGAACGCTACGATCCTACTCCGGCTTTAAACACGCCACGATCGCACGCAATCGTGATGACATAACAGTCTCGCACCGAACCCTCGTGCGCACCGGGTGTGCCCCGTGCCCCTTCCTCAATCAAACCATTCTCACGCTTAGCAAAGCGTTGCGAGCGTTTCGCTTTCTAGCTCCTAACGCGACGCACCAAAGTACGCGCGCCTTTCGCGGTTTCATTTCATTTATGCTCGCCTTCTCGAATTTCATTTCAAGTTCTAACTAAGAAGGCAGCCGGGCCAGACGGGCCGCAGCCCCGCCTGGTTGCCGAGCTGCCCCTTTCGCGGTCTCATTTGCAAATTACGGCGCACGGCCAGGCAATTCCCAATTTAATGCTCTATTCGCAACGCTAAAGCCGAACGAATAGACCGGGCGGATCGGGAGGCGAGATTCTATCCCACTGCGTGCCCGATCGACGGCCCCACCCGCTACGGGCGTTACGCGCGAGGATACCGTGACCTCTAGTCCTGCTTTTTCCGCCCGAGGTCGCCCCCGGGTGCGGACTCTATTTTTGTTTGCGTGTGCGGTGTGTTCGCGCGTGCGCTTCCATTGAAGTGGCGTTATTTCGCGTTCGTGACGCGCATACAGCTACAACGACAACGTAAAATGTACGAGAACCACACTACAGCTAACACGTTAATGATCCTTCCGCAGGTTCACCTACGGAAACCTTGTTACGACTTTTACTTCCTCTAAATGATCAAGTTTGGTCATCTTCCCAGCAACATCGGCGACGTCGAAACGCCAGCGCGTACCGGTCCGAAGACCTCACTAAATCATTCAATCGGTAGTAGCGACGGGCGGTGTGTACAAAGGGCAGGGACGTAATCAACGCGAGCTTATGACTCGCGCTTACTGGGAATTCCTCGTTCATGGGGAACAATTGCAAGCCCCAATCCCTAGCACGAAGGAGGTTCAGCGGGTTACCCGGGCCTCTCGGCCAGGGAGGACACGCTGATTCCTTCAGTGTAGCGCGCGTGCGGCCCAGAACATCTAAGGGCATCACAGACCTGTTATTGCTCAATCTAGTGCGGCTAGAAGCCGCCTGTCCCTCTAAGAAGAATAATTTGTACGCCGACAGTAAAAACCGCGCGCGATCGCGGCGCGAACGCCGGACCGGCGGGCATTTGAGATGTCGGAAGTTCGCCTAGTTAACAGGCTAGAGTCTCGTTCGTTATCGGAATTAACCAGACAAATCGCTCCACCAACTAAGAACGGCCATGCACCACCACCCACCGAATCAAGAAAGAGCTCTCAATCTGTCAATCCTTCCGGTGTCCGGGCCTGGTGAGGTTTCCCGTGTTGAGTCAAATTAAGCCGCAGGCTCCACTCCTGGTGGTGCCCTTCCGTCAATTCCTTTAAGTTTCAGCTTTGCAACCATACTTCCCCCGGAACCCAAAAGCTTTGGTTTCCCGGAAGCTGCCCGCCGAGTCATCGGAGGAACGTCGGCGGATCGCTAGCTGGCATCGTTTATGGTTAGAACTAGGGCGGTATCTGATCGCCTTCGAACCTCTAACTTTCGTTCTTGATCAATGAAAGCGTTTTTGGCAAATGCTTTCGCTTCTGTCCGTCTTGCGACGATCCAAGAATTTCACCTCTAACGTCGCAATACGAATGCCCCCATCCGTTCCTATTAATCATTACCTCGGGGTTCCGAAAACCAACAAAATAGAACCGAGGTCCTATTCCATTATTCCATGCATACAATATTCAGGCGAAATTTTAGCCTGCTTTAAGCACCCTAATTTGTTCAAAGTAAACGTGCCGGCCCACCTCGACACTCAGTGAAGAGCACCGCGGTGGGATCTGAAGTTGGGCCGCCCCGCGAGGGACTGGGCCCACCGGCAGGACGTCCCGCGGACACGCCAGTTAAACACCGCGAGCGATGAACCGGCGGCGCGGGACACAAATTCGACTACGAGCTTTTCAACCGCAACAACTTTAATATACGCTATTGGAGCTGGAATTACCGCGGCTGCTGGCACCAGACTTGCCCTCCAATTGATCCTCGTTAAAGGATTTAGAGTGTACTCATTCCGATTACGGGGCCTCGGATGAGTCCCGTATCGTTATTTTTCGTCACTACCTCCCCGTGCCGGGAGTGGGTAATTTGCGCGCCTGCTGCCTTCCTTGGATGTGGTAGCCGTTTCTCAGGCTCCCTCTCCGGAATCGAACCTTGATTCCCCGTTACCCGTTACAACCATGGTAGGCGCAGAACCTACCATCGACAGTTGATAAGGCAGACATTTGAAAGATGCGTCGCCGGTGCGAGACCGTGCGATCAGCAGTAAGTTATTCAGTGTCACCAGAAAGTACGATGACGGGCGCGAACCCGACACCGATTGGTTTTGATCTAATAAAAGCGCTCCTTCCGTCTCCGGTCGGAGCTCTGTTTGCATGTATTAGCTCTAGAATTACCACAGTTATCCAAGTAAGTGTGGGTACGATCTAAGGAACCATAACTGATTTAATGAGCCTTTCGCGGTTTCACCTTAATTTGGCTCGTACTGAGACATGCATGGCTTAATCTTTGAGACAAGCATATGACTACTGGCAGGATCAACCAGGGAGCTGTGCATCGAGTAACGCGTCGGGCGGCCTTCCTGTAGGAGGGCCGCCAACGGAAACTTCACCGCTCGCTCTCTCCGGGCTAATGCGCGGACGTGACGTCCGGCATCGGCCCTAAACACGCGAGAAGCGCGCGCTGGCCGCCGCAAGGGCGGGCGACGACGACGACGCTCCGTGAACACGCATAAGCGGCGGCGTTCATCACCGGGGGCACCTAGTCGGGAACTCAACAATCTCGGCGATTGTGTCGCACACATAGAGCCGTACGTTGGGGTGGGACAGCGGAGGAGACCTACCTACCTACCGCGCTCGACCACATCGCCAAGCCGTCTCGTGCGCGCGTTCGTGGGGCCACTCTCGCCGATGCGCCGCCGCCGAACAGGAACACCGACCTGCTTAGAGGTACGTTTACCGTACTATTTAACAGCTTCGAACATTCTCTCGCATCCTTCGATAGATCGAAAGTCGACCTGAATGCCTTCGAGAAGGTATGCGCCGCACGCGGACCGAGCCTCGAATAACAGATCTTCCACCGATGAGACGGTAGTTCGACCGATATAGAGCCCGCGCCCTATTCTCGCTCGGAACGAGGAGAGCTGTAGCATGTGTTTCAGGCGGCGCCTGACGTGCAGTCGCGAGAAGGCGTACGCAGCGTTCAACGCGCGACAGATCCTACTACGCTGGCCGACCGCACAGGCGCTCATCATCTGTTCGTCCGCATGTGAGAACCGAGGCGCATTGCGCCCGAGAGTCTCGCGGAACCTGACGTGACATGTCTCGTGCCGGTCGCAATCGCGACGGGACGCGGATGCTACCGCCGCATAAGAGCTATGTGCCTTTCCTGCGCTTTTAAAATTGCGCACGGGCTACTCGCGGCCAATGCTGGGTGCTTAACAGTGACGACGTAAGAGCTCGCGCTCTCCGCGCCACCTTTGTTCAAATTTCGGACGTTCAACAACGAGCCGCCTCGCGGCAGAATTCAACAGTCCGTCCCGAGAGACCGGACAGTCTTAAGCCAACATACGACGATTTTCCTGATTCGAACCAGATCGAAGTCTAATCCATCGTCCACCAACAAACTGCTCTCGACCTAACCTACAAGGTCGGAACAACCACACAACCACTCCGGCCACTCCGGCCGCCGCTGGCTCTCGTCTAGCCGACAAGACGAATGTCCCCAAGCAAAAATACAATTGTGCCGCATCTGAGAACCGGGACGCTGTGCGCCCATGTTTCACGCGGAAAACGCCGTGATTAGCGACAGCTTCGCTCGCATTCGCATTCCAATTAACTTTCCGTCCCGAGAGACCGGACAGTCTAAAGCCAACACACGGGCGATTCTCCTGGCTTGCGCCAGCTCGAAGCCGCCTCCACCTTCCACCACTAAACTGCCCTCGACCTAACCTACAAGGTCGGAACAGAGACGCAACCACTCCGGCCGCTGCGGGCTCTCGTCTAGCCGACAAGACGAAAGTCCCCAAGCGAAAATGCAATTGTGCCGCATTTGAGAACCGGGACGCTGTGCGCCCGTGTTTCCCGCGGAAAACGCCGTGATCAGCGAAACTTTCGCTCGCATTCATTCGTTTTCCAATTAACTTTCCGTCCCGAGAGATCGGACAGTCTAAAGCCAATATACGGTGATTCTCCTGGCTTGCGCCAGCAGCCTCCGTCTTCCACCACTAAACTGCTCTCGACCTAACCTACAAGGTCGGAGCCATCACTCCAACACTCTGCGGCACCAGCACCGCCGCCCGGCGTCCCTTTGTGCTGTGCCGCGCGTTTGCTTGAACAGAGCATCCGGAGTCTCGCCCAGCCGACAGGGCGATCTACCGCTCTCGCCGTAAGTCCGCCGGCGATTCCCAATACGAGAAGCATCCTCGCTCACTCGACGTCGCCGGGTCGACCGTACGGCCGTTGCGGGCGGCGCGGGCTGTCGTCTAGCCGACAAGACGAATGTCCCCAAGCAAATATCGCTGTGCCCAGCCTAATTGCCACAGCGGCACCGCACTTCCTGTGTGTACTCTGGCGCATTCAACGCCGGACGGGATACAGCAGACTTTCTCTAAAAATCAAGCTGACCGACGACGACGTACAACAAGGTAAGCGATGCGGGGGTCACGCGGCGGATTCTGCGAGAATAGGAGTCCACGTCCGACGCGAGCGCATCAATGCGAACGCACGGCGTTACCTCAGCTCGACCGAACCCGAGAGTGCCGCTCCCCCATATAATAGGGACGGCGACATGTACTGATGCCTGAACGCGGGCGCGCCAGGCGCTACCGGCCGCGAGCCGAGAGCGGTGGCCGGTCGGGCTACGTTGCTCTAGCGTCGCACCAGTTCAAGACGGAAACCGTAATATGTTCTGCGGAGGACGAAGCTGACCTTCCGCCATAAACGCGGACGACGTTCACCGGAGCTCGATAATCTCGCAAATCTTGCGACGCACCGGCTCGAATCGGCACGAGTAAATAATCTGATGCGGAGTACTTAGCGCGCCACACCACTCACATGTTAAGGTCACACGTCCGGTAGTTGTGCCAGAACGACGCCTCGCATCGTTAATTCGTCCACGGTGGCAGACCGCAGGAGCCCCTCGTCACCTGCTTCTTCCGACACGCCATCTCAAGTCGGAGCCCTACGTTATGTGCTCCTGACGACTGAGCCGCCCCACCACCGATACACTATGAGCAAGTCTCAGCCACATAATTCCGCGTGTCCCCATAAATTAGGGACGACGTACGGTACTGATGCCTGAACGGCGGCGCCCATATCGAAACGTGACGCGAGCCTGTCTGACTGCTTTGCTCTAGCGCTACATTAGTCAGTTCGGAGAGGAGCCCGAATTATGTGCTGCGGATGACGAAGATTGATCGCCGACTTAACTTACTCCATAGGTGGGCAGGACGTCGGATACTGATGCCAGAACGCTGTCGCGCTGTGCTAACACGGGCGCGGTTTACAGAACGTGGGCTGGTCGAACTACGTGGTTCCGGCAACGATCTCGTCGTCGGGTGACTCCCTCGCCAAGTCCGACGTCGAGTACTGATGCCTGAACGGTTGCCTCGCAACGCTACGGCTCTTCACAGACGCGGCGGCCTATGGCGTAGACCGAAATCGTGTGCTGCGGAGGGCGAGCCCGTATCTACTTGCTGCGGAGTGCGTATTTATGTGCTGCGGAGAGGTTACTTGTGCGCTCTTGATCACGAGCCGGATCTATCACGAGGAAAATGGACGAATGCGCCCCCGCCCCTCGTTGCAGTAATGAGTAGCATCATCATTACTATTATTACCAAAGCTCGGATTTTATGCATGATGCATGATATCTTTGCATTTTTTGGGTATTGTACATGCTCTTTGCATTTTCTGCATATTTTAATGGGCCGTGCATAATTTGTCAATTTTACAATAGATTTTGTCCGCTTCAACAAGATTCGCGTTTTTTTTTTTATTCGAACAAGATCTACATGTCATCTGGAACGGTTAGGGATCGCAACTACCGGCCCTGAATGTGCGTAGGTTTTCCATAAATTTATTTACAGCTGGAGAGTTTCCTACTCTCTTAACCTTTTCGGTACGTTAGCAGTCTTGTCAGCTTGTTGATAGGGAAACGTTGAACGATTATGCTAATTTTAAGTGCACGTTAAGAAAATTTTCACCGGACAAGAACATAAACATTTTAATTAAGCTTATCGGCTTATTTATATGCCACCATCATAACCATCGTCTGCATTATTTCTCAACGTTCTTGATCGATTAGGTGATGCTTTGCCATTTCAAAAATAAAAAATCAACACACCTTCAATTAAAAGAAATAATAATGAATAAAGAAAATTCAGCTGATAAATGCGTACATATTGTTGCGTAATTTGCATAACTTGACGCATAATTTTGCTTCATATTTTGCAAGAAATACCGCATACTGTATATGTATGCATATGTGCATATTGGAGCAAAATCTTCTACATATAAACCCGAGCTTTGATTATTACTATCCTGTTCTTATGCGCCAGATGCGAGTCGGAGCCAGAAATTATGTGCCGCCGCGCCGACGAGAAAGCTTGCCGTGCGTGCCCCTTTAACACTGTAATTGTAAATTATGTGCTCCGATGGGCTAGATCGTGTGCTGAGGTCGGCGAGTTTATGTGCCGCGCTGGGCGAATTTATGTGATGCGGTCGAAGAGCTTATGTGCTGCGGTGGGTGAGTATATGTGCTGCGGCGGGGACGAATGATTGATGCCCTCCCGCGTGTTGGGAATAACATCACCATTAATGTTATACTGTTCTTATGCGACGGGTGCAAGTCGGAGCCAGAATCTATCTGCCCCTTTTTAATTTGCTGCGGTTGGGGAAATCGTTGTGCGTGCTGCTGAGATTATGTGCTGCGGTTGACGAGTTTATGTGCTGCGGCGGGAAAAGATTAATGTGCTGCCTCGTGTTGTGGAGAAGGATTATTTTCTGTAGAAAAATCTTCCTGTTCTCAAAGAATTGTCTTCTCTGGAAATCGCCGTCTGCCCGCCGAAACGTGCGAAGTTGAGGGAGAAAGAACTATTTTCTCTGGAAATCGTCCGGCGCCCGCAGAAACGTGCGACGGGAGAGATGGATTTATATGCTGCGGAGGACGTAATTATTATGTGCTGCGGAGGACAATCCGGATATATTTATTTACTTATCTAACGAACTATCTATCTATCTATCTATCTCTATCTATCTATCTGTCTATCTAATTTCATTTATTTATACGTTTATTCATTCAATTATTTATTTACTTGTTTATTTACCTCTGTCCCTCTCAAACCTTTGCCTCCTTTCCTTTTTCGGATCTTTCTCCAAGGAGAATCCAGTCCTCAAATCACCGGAACGTTGTTCACCCTTTAACGGGCGACAATAGCGGAAATCTCTTACTATAACACAGTTGTCGAGTGCTCGTGAATGGCCTGCCTCGTCGTTCCGGGCAATCTTCCTCAGAAAGATTTCGCCTTCGCCACTCTTTTCTCCCTCTTTCTCTCTCTATCGGATCTGCTGCTTTCTTACTTATCTCCGCGTCGACTCGGCCTAACCTACAAGGCCGGAGTCACCACCACCTATTTGCGGCACTAGAACCGCCGCCCGATGTCCCTTTGTGCTGAGCCGAGCGTGTTTGCTTGAACAGAGCATCCGGAGTCTCGCCCAGCCGACAGGGCGATCTACCGCTCTCGCCGTACACCAGCCGGCGAATCCCATTACGAGAAGCATCCCCGCTCGCTCTACGTCGCCTGGTCGACCGTACGTCCGCTGCGGGCGGCGCGGGTTCTCGTCTAACCGACAAGACGAATCCCCAAGCAAAGGGCTGAGTCTCAACAGATCGCAGCGTGGAAACTGCTCTACCGAGTACAACACCCCGCCAGGTACGTAAGTCGTCTGCAGACGATTCCGAGTTCCGACATCGAACTTTGCGACACCCTTATTCGACCGTTGGAGGCCGGCCGGACTTAGCGATTTGATCCCGCCGCCGACCGTGCGCCCCGTGCGGCAAGTTAGGGCTCGTGCGAAGGCGGGCGCGGGCGCCCGTCTCCTATTAAGGTCACATTGATTTGAGCCTTTCGACTAGATAGTGGTTTCGCTAGATAGTAGGTAGGGACAGTGGGAATCTCGTTAATCCATTCATGCGCGTCACTAATTAGGTGACGAGGCATTTTGCTATATATAACTTTATTAACAGCAATAAAGCTTGTACAGGGTGGATCAATTTCGATGTCTCTTATGGGCATCTCTGTAACTATAAGAGTTAGAAAAAAACTAGTGGCCAAGTCTCGATCTCTTTTTTAGAGATAAAGTCAATAGACTAAACAAAAAGTGGCTATCTTCTTTTGTTTTCGAGTTATAGGCAAAAATTGACATTTTCGACTTTTCGTCAATCGCGCATATCTCGTTTATTTTTACAGATACTAAAAAACTGTTTTGACATTATTAGGACACTTTTTTGAATACAATTCAGTGGTGTAGTTGGTTTTTTGACATTTAATTAAATTTTCGAGTTATAGCATAAAGTTATATTTTTTTAAATGGAAATCATAGTTGGCAATATCATCATTAAATAGAGATTTTTTTTCTGTTTTCAAAAATATATACTTTGTTGGATTTATTTGTTACAATTAATAGAATAAAACGCCTCTTTTATTATTCTTGGGTGTATTCTATTCTTAGTAGGCTGGTTTGAACAAAGGCCGATAATTTTTTTGTTTGTTTTTATTAAATATCAACTCTTGTTCAAATATTTTGACAGTTGCAACCACATAAAGAGAAAGAAAGATAGAACGAGCATTCTCTAAGAGTCACAAAGACTACAACAATACCGATACCATGTGGTTTGGGTGAAATTCGAAATTATGTAACTTCATTTAATATTTAAGTTTAAAACGCATTTTTTTCGATCAAATATGCATTTCATGGGATAATGAACTAAATTATATGTATAAATTAAAAACATCTTAAAAATAAGAAATTATTGCAGAAAAAGTTAAAGAATATTGAAATGTAAGTAGATAATAAACACAACTCTTGATATATCACAATAAATAACTTAAAACCCAGAAAATAATATCAAAATAAATCACAATTTCAACACTGCCGCGCTAAAATACACAGCCAACTCATGTTGCAACCCAACCCAGCTCTATCGGTGCTAGCTTTTTATCACTTATGTTTATCGCAATACCTCTCACTCTTGTGCTACCCAATCTTCAAATCTTTGTTAATATTTAATAAAAACAAACGAAAATTGTCGGCTTTTGTTGAAACTAGCCTCCTAAGAAAAGAATGCACCCAAAAATAATAAAAAAGGCGTTTTATTCTATTAACTGTAAGAAATAAACCCAACAAAGTATATATTTTTGAAAACAGAAAAAAAATCTCTATTTAATGATGACATTGCCAACTATGATTTCCATTTAAAAAAATATAACTTTATGCTATAACTCGAAAATTTAATTAAATATCAAAAAACCAACTACACCACTGAATTGTATTCCAAAAAGTGTCCTAATAATGTCAAAACAGTTTTTTAATATCTGGAAAAATAAACGAGATATGACTGATTGACGAAAATTCGAAAATCTCAATTTTGGCTTATAACTCGAAAACAAAAGAAGATAGCCAATTTTTGTTTACACTATTGACTTTATCTCTAAAAAAGAGATCGAGACTTGGCCATTAGTTTTTTTCTATCTCTTATAGTTACAGAGTTGTCCATAAGAGACATCGAAATTGATCCACCCTGTACATTAAGCAATGCTTATTGTTCTAAAATAAAATTGATAACAATCCGCTGTATTCGTAGTACTAACAGTTACTACGTCTTAAATCTAAGGTCTAAGTGTCCGAATCTGCGTACTTTCCATCACCCATCCGCACTCCGTCGTCACATACCTTCGCACAACACTACACCTGTCACGGGCACTCACTTAACGAATTGTTTTTCTTTCAGGTCCGGGATCTTCTGTGCTTCCTGTTGAGAGGATCTAGCTATCCAGATGGTAGTAGTTGACTGGCTAGCTGGTGTCTGGCTTCGTGGTGCTGGGTAGTTTGCAGTACGGCTTGGGATGTTGGTGTTGCCCAGTTTGCTCGAGGTGGTAAGTAATGTTTGTGTATTTATTTATGTAACTAGTTGCGTAATTGTTTGTGTGATTGCTTGTGTATGTGTTTGTGTGGTTGTTTGTATGTTGTTGCTTGCTGTTGTTAGCGTTATGTGTATGCTCTGTTATTGTTTCTTTGTCTGTTAGTTTTGGACCAAATGGCTTTCATAAAGGATCGGTGCATCCAGCAGCCTCTTTTTAGCACACCGATGACAATGTTTGTTTTGAAGGGTGCGTTTATAGTTAATTTCTCGCATGTAGAATTGTTTATGCGCGGCCATATTCCACGTGCTCCTATTAGAAGAGGAAGGAACAGGTATTGGTTAGATTGAAATTGGGGCCATTTTGTACTGGCGGCTGAAAGAAATACATCATTATTGTAGGTTGATCTTTTATTAAACCATGCCTCGAATAGTGTTGTCTGACCTTCCCATGAAACTTGTACGTCCGTAACAATAATTTTGTTATCTAGTCCATCACCGTGAATGACAAGATCTGGTTTGAAGAGTTGGCCGTTTCTATGACGTACCCTGAGTTCTTCCACGGACCAGCCTCTATCTCTGCAGTATTTCGCTAATTTTTTGACTATTTCATTATATCTCTCTATCCTCCAGGCGTGGGCGATTGGGCATTCTTGAAGGATATGGCAGATTGTTTCATTTTCTGCACAGCCTCCTCTGCATTTTCTTGCCTCCGGCGGATTGGATGGAATACCGACTGTTGGCAGATTACCGGTTCTGAGATGAATGGCGCTTATGTAGTCTCGGCCAGTCCAACCTTTAGGAATGTTGTTTATCCATCCCCGGCTGCTGTTATCTTCGCCCACTTGTGACAAGCTTATTCCGGTGTATGTGGTTTTTATTTTTTCCTTCCAGTAGTTTTCCGATGAGATTGTATTTGTGAGAGCATTTATTCTATTGTATATCTTTTGAAAATTTTCTGTATATATGATTTCTTGAAGGGTAGTGTCCTGTGTTTTAAGTTTATCTATTCTTCTAATGAATATTTGCGGGATAAGTGTCCTTAAATTCAACATGCCAAGACCTCCATCTTTGACGGATGCGTATAAGTGAGAATCAGCTGTATGAATGTGTAAATGGAGATATTTCTTAACGAATGTTTTTAGTAGATGTTTTTTTCTATTTAATTGGAATAGTGGCTCTGAAGCTGTTATTAGTTTTTTCTCGTGGAACTGTTTTGCAAGACAGAGCGTGGCATTTGTCTACGTTGATCTTAAGTCATATTTTAGTACAGAAATTGTCTGTTTTCAATAACGCTAATTTCATAGAGGCTGAATCGTCCTGCATCAGAATGAGGTCGTCTGCAAATGCCATTGCTCTACAACGTGTGTTCGTTGTTAATTCGGCGCCTTTAGTTTCTTTGTCTAGGATATCAATCAGTTCGTTAATTACTATGTTGAATAGTAGGCGGCTTGGTGGGTCGCCCTGTTTGACTCCTCTTTTAAATTGAATTTTATTAGTTTCATCGCCGTTTATTTTTATTGTAGTGTACGAGTTCTGGAGGACGTTGTTTATGTAAGAAATGAATTGATTATTAATTCCAAAGCCTATCAGCCCCTATGAGAACGAGACGCACCGGGAGGGCGGGGCCCCCTTGGGCGGGCCCATCCTCCCTAGGTCCGCGCGAGGCGGACCTTCACTTTCATATCGCCTTTAGTTTTCGTTAAGTCCCAATGACTCGCGCACATGCTAGACTCCTTGGTCCGCGTCGCCGACGGGCGCGCCCTGGGTCTGTCCGAGAACACCGCCGCCAGTAGCCGGGCGAGTCCGGGTCCGGCGCTCGGTCCGGACGCCGAGCTTGCCGTCCGCGCCGCGCTTGCGGCGAGCCGAACTCGAACTGTTCGCGGCCCAGCGCCACTATCATACCGTTTGTAGTGCCGGCCGGGAGAGAGCGGGTCCGAGCGCGGCGGGCTCGCGCGGTCTCCACCGCAGTCCTTAGGCCGGCGCCCAACGGGTCGTGACCTCCTACAAGGGGAGAAGTGCACGCGTTCGTGCCGGCGCGAGCGCCTACCGTCGCCGGTCAACTGCTCGACCGAGCGCGACACGCGGTTGAATCTCCCCGTTAGTACCTTCGGGTCTCTCGGGTATACCCCTGAACGGTTTCATGTACTCTTGAACTCTCTCTTCAAAGTTCTTTTCAACTTTCCCTCACGGTACTTGTTCGCTATCGGTCTCGTGGTTATGTTTAGCCTTAGATGGAGTTTACCACCCACTTAGGGCTGCACTCTCAAGCAACCCGACTCTGAGGAGAGACCCTCGCGCTGCTGGAGGCCGTCCCTACGGGCCTGGCACCCTCTCTGGGTAAGTGGTCCCGTTCAAGAAGGACTTGGACTGGCCCCGCCACATTTCCCTACGGCCGGGCCGTTGCCGGCCGCGGGATTCGGTGCTGGGCTCTTCCCTGTTCGCTCGCCACTACTGAGGGAATAATAGTTAGTTTCTTTTCCTCCGCTTAGTAATATGCTTAAATTCAGCGGGTAGTCTCTCCTGCTCTGAGATCGCGCTGTTATTTACTCTGGAAAGAATCGCTCTCGCCCGCGGTGCGCGGGGGGATGAACATCTCCTCGGACGCTCGACGAACCTAAAACTCGGGCCGCCCTTCTCGCCGCCTCTGAGAGGTGAAACAGCAACGCCGTTAGAGAGTACGCGCACTCGGCGGCGCTCGTCTACTTCGATAGGATCCGGAGAGTTCTTATCGTCGCGTCACGGCTTGAGCTTTCTCAGGGGGGCGGAATGGTTTCTCTGTCACAGTCTTCCGACTGTCACGCCTGGGCATAGGTACTCGCCGCTGATTTCCGAGTGCGCGTGAGAGCTCCACCGTCGCGGCGTGCTCCATCACCACGGAACGACATGCGCTCTTTATGAGCGCGCCACATATCCCTTCGACGCTGTGTAAACTTCGGGTGTGATCCGAGCGGCATGTAGGAAGGAGTTCGGAGAGACGCGTGTACGCGTCTGCACCCCTTCGCGTGCGAACGCCCCCCCAAGCAATCGGGAGGGTTTCCTCTACGCACCGCGCTGCTAGCGCAGTCCGGCTAGCGTGCCGGTCACGCGGCCGATCGTACGGCCCTGACGTCTCAGACAGGCACTATACCCCTCACCGCCACTTCCGTAAACCGGCGGGCTGACCGCGGGGCGGCAGTCTATGACGCGTCGTCGCCTTCGACCGTCTGCTTCACGCACCTTCGGCAGCATGGCGGGCTCGACGCCGTACATTGCCTTGTCTCCGGTGAAAAGCACGCATCAAGAGAGACGCGTCTTGTCCGTGAAAATTGATCCCCGGAGGCGCAAACGGCGCGCGGAGGGCGGCGCCACGTCCGTACACGCGGCTGCCACTGGCCGGCGGCGTCGCGCTCTCTGACGCGACCGCCGCAACAGGCCCCACTCTTGCCATCGCGCCGGCACAACACGCACACCCGACCGTCAAGGGGCGGCTTGTCGCCGACTAGCACAAGCGGGACTTTCCCACCCCAATTCGGGAGAAACTTTCCAATCCGCCTGCGAGGCTGGGGGCGCGCTCCATCCCCGGTTCGGGCGACTTCTGCCGAAGTGGCTTGTCCAGAAGCCTACACTTGTACCAGACGGCCAATGGCCGAAAGGCATAGGTACCCGCGGCGCCTGCCACACCTTTCACCGGGGGTCGTCTGTTGCCCGCGCGCCTATCTCGCGCTCTCGCCGGCCGGACGATTACACATTCCCTTAACTTGCGGGGACCCTTCCCTGTTCATGTGCATCGTCTTCCAGCCGCCTGCACTTCAGAACACGCCGGTTAAACCGCGCAATCCGTTTCCTTTTAGGAAACGTCCACCGGCTGGCGAACAGACGCGGCGTGGCTGGAAAATTTCCGAACATTCGTGAAATCTTTCGCTCAACACCAACGCCCGGCGTCCGCACTCGTCAAGCCGGCCTCCCGAATCTCTTTCCGGCGGACCGCTACGATCCTACTCCGGCTTTAAACACGCCACGATCGCAATCGTGATGACATAACAGTCTCGCACCGAACCCTCGTGCGCACCGGGTGTGCCCCGTGCCTTCCTAAATTAAATCATTCTCACGCTTAGCAAAGTGTTGCAACAACAACTGCAATTTAATACAACACGCTCGCCTTTGAGGAGAACGTCTGCACTTGAAGAGAGATATAGCGGTTTTTCCAAACGCAGAGGCACGCGCGCCGCGTGGTCCGAGGCGGGACGACGATCGCCGCCGTACTGTGTGGGGCATCTCGAAGCCTAACACTTGACCTCTTGGACCGCTGGTCGCCTGCGATGCCCGGACTACGGCCAGGCAATTTCCAATTTAATGCTATATTCGCAACGCTTAAGCCGAACGAAGAGACCGGGCGGATCGGGAGGCGAGATTCTATCCCACTGCGTGCTCGATCGACGGCCTAAAGAATCCAATCGACGGCCCTACCCGCTACGGGCGTTACGCGCGAGGATACCATGACCTCTAGTCCTGCTTTTTCCGCCCGAGGTCGCCCCCGGGTGCGGACTCTATTTTTGATGGCGGGTTCGCGCGTACGCGTCCATTGACGTGGCGTTATTTCGCGTTCGTGACGCGCATACAGCTACAACGATAACGTACAACTTACGAGAACCACACTACGGCTACACGTTAATGATCCTTCCGTAGGTTCACCTACGGAAACCTTGTTACGACTTTTACTTCCTCTAAATGATCAAGTTTGGTCATCTTTCCAGCAACATCGGCGACGTCGAAACGCCAGCGCGTACCGATCCGAAGACCTCACTAAATCATTCAATTGGTAGTATCGACGGGCGGTGTGTACAAAGGGCAGGAACGTAATCAACGCGAGCTTATGACTCGCGCTTACTGGAAATTCCTCGTTCATGGGGAACAATTGTAAGCCCCAATCCCTAGCACGAAGGAGGTCCAGCGGGTTACCCAGGCCTCTCGGCCAGGGAGGACACGCTGATTCCTTCAGTGTAGCGCGCGTGCGGCCCAGAACATCTAAGGGCATCACAGATCTGTTATTGCTCAATCTAGTGCGGCTAGAAGCAGCCTGCCCCTCTAAGAAGGATAATTTGTACGCCGACAGTAAAAACCGTGCGCGATCGCGGCGCGAACGCCGAACCGGCGGGCATTTGAGATGTCGGATGTTCGCCTAGTTAACAGGCTAGAGTCTAGTTCGTTATCGGAATTAACCAGACAAACCGCTCCACCAACTAAGAACGGCCATGCACCACCACCCACCGAATCAAGAGAGAGTTCTCAATCTGTCAATCCTTCCGGTGACCGGGCTTGGTGAATTTTCCCGTGTTGGGTCAAATTAAGCCGCAGGCTCCACTCCTGGTGGTGCCCTGGAACGGAACCAAGAATCTTTGGTTTCCCGGAAGCTGCCCGCCGAGTCATCGGAGGAACGTCGGCAGATCGCTAGATGGCATCGTTTATGGTTAAAACTAGGGCGGTAACTGATCGCCTTCGAACCTCTAACTTTCGTTCTTGATCAATGAAAGCGTTTTTGGCAAATGTTTTCGCTTCTGTCCGTCTTGCGACGATCCAAGAATTTCGCCTCTAACGTCGCAATACGAATGCCCCCATCCGTTCCTATTAATCATTACCTCGGGGTTCCGAAAACCAACAAAATAGAACCGAGGTCCTATTCCATTATTCCATGCACACAATATTCAGGCGAAATTTTAGCCTGCTTTAAGCACTCTAATTTGTTCAAAGTAAACGTGCCGGCCCAACTCGACACTCAGTGAAGAGCATCGCGGTGGGATCTGAAGTTGGGCCGCCCCGCGAGGAACTGGGCCCACCGGCAGGACGTCCCGCGGACACGCCGGTTAAGCACCGCGAGCGATGAACCGGCGGCGCGGGACACAAATTCGACTACGAGCTTTTAACCGCAACAGCTTTAATAAACGCTATTGGAGCTGGAATTACCGCGGCTGCTGGCACCAGACTTGCCCTCCAATTGATCCTCGTTGAAGGATTTAGAGTGTACACATTCCGATTACGGGGCCTCGGATAAGTCCCATATCGTTATTTTACGTCACTACCTCCCCGTGCCGGGAGTGGGTAATTTGCGCGCCTGCTGCCTTCCTTGGATGTGGTAGCCGTTTCTCAAGCTCCCTCTCCGGAATCGAACCCTGATTCCCCGTTACCCGTCACAATCATGGTAGGCGCAGAACCTACCATCGACAGTTGATAAGGCAGACATAAGGCAGACCGGTGCGAGACCGTGCGATCAGCAGTAAGTTATTCAGTGTCACCAGAAAGTACGATGACGGGCGCGAGCCCGACACCGATTGGTTTTGATCTAATAGAAGTGCTCCTTCCGTCTCCGGTCGGAGCTCTGTTTGCATGTATTAGCTCTAGAATTACCACAGTTATCCAAGTAAGTGTGGGTACGATCTAAGGAACCATAACTGATTTAATGAGCCTTTCGCGGTTTCACCTTAATTTGGCTCGTACTGAGACATGCATGGCTTAATCTTTGAGACAAGCATATGACTACTGGCAGGAACAACCAGGGAGCTGTGCATCGAGTAATGCGTCAGGCGGCCTTCCTGCGATGGTGGGGGAGAAAGAACTGTTTTCTCTGGAAATCGTCCGGCGCCCGCCGAAACGTGCGACGGGGGATATGGATTTATGCGTGCTGCTGAGATTATTGCTGCGTTTGACGAGTTTATGTGCTGCGGCGGGGATTGATTAATGCGCTGCCTCGTGTGAGGAGAAGGATTATTTTCTGTAGAAAATCTTCTGGAAATCGTCGTCTACCCGTCGAAACGGGTAGGACGTAATTATTATGTGCTGCGGAGGACAATCCGGATATATTTATTTACTTATCTAACGAACTATCTATCTATCTCTATCTATCTATCTATCTAATTTCATTTATTTATACTTTTATTCATTCAATTCTTTATTTACTTATTTATTTACCTCTGTCCCTCTCAAACCTTTGCCTCCTTTCCTTTTTCGGATCTTTCTCCAAGGAGAATCCAATCCTCAAATCACCGAAACGTTGTTCACCCTTTAACGGGCGACAATAGCAGAAATCTCTTACTATAATATGTGGCCTGCCTCGTCGTTCCGGGCAATCTTCCTCAGAAAGATTTCGCCTTCGCCACCGTTTTCTCCCTCTCTCTCTCTATCGCATCTGCTGCTTTCTTACTTATCTCCGCGTCGACTCTCGGCCTAACCTACAAGGCCGGAGTCACCACCAACAATTTGCGGCACCAGCACCGCCGCCCGGGGTCCCTTTGTGCTAAACCGCGCGTTCTTGCGCGTGCTTGAACAGAGCATCCGGAGTCTCGCCCAGCCAACAGGGCGATCTACCGCTCTCGCCGTACGCCCGCCGGCGAATCCCAATACGAGAATCATCCCCGCTCACTCGACGTCACCGGGTCGAGCGTACGTCCGTTGCGGGCGGCGCGGATTCTCGTCTAACCGACAAGGCGAATCCCCAAGCAAAGGGCTGAGTCTCAACATATCGCAGCGTGGAAACTGTTATGTTCGCGAGATGTATTAAAAACAAGCGCTCGTTACTGGAGTTACAAAAAAATACAATAATAAAAGTTTTGTCAAACTGGAAAATTCTCTTTCATTTTTCCAACTTTGAATATAACATTTTGGCGACGAGGATCAGAGAAGTAACATTGTGAATGGCCAACGACTCGCAGAACAAACCAGCGGTTGTTGCATCAAAATCGTGTATCCGCCCTTTCGATATTACGAGACCCACGGAATGGCCTCGTTGGCTGAAGCTTTTGAACTTCAATTTTACGGCAATGATGATAGAAGACAAGAATCTCAAACGTGCACATTTCTTTACTACATGTTGGGAACCGCTATACAACTTAACTTGCAATGTTTTACACCCACGACAGGTGGACGAAGTAAAATATGATGAAATTATTAAACACCTCACAGCACATTTTCGACCCCAAGTAAATGAAGTAGCAGCATACTACAGATTTCATCACTGTAATCAAAAAGTAGACCAATCAGTGAGTGAATTTGTAGCAGAACTACGTCGTCTTGCATCTGATTGCGGTTTTGTAGCAAGTTTAGACAATATGATCCGCAATGATATGATCCTGGTATGTGGCATGCGTGATGGAGGCGTTCGCACAAGGCTTCTTCAACGACAAGATCTCACACTACAAGAAGCTATAGAAACAGCTTCCAGAGCTGAAACAGCTTTATTACACGTCCAGGAAATGTCACCAAATTCAATGACAGTTAATTATACATCGGGAATTAGAATATTTAGATATGGTCATACAGCCTCCAATATGACACCGATAATGGAAAGTCGACAATTTGAAACTGATCCTAGTAAAACACAGGTACCGCAAGTTAAATGCTTTCGTTGTGCGGGCGATCATGTGGCACGAGAGTGTCCTATGGATAAAAATTCGTTATATTGCACAAATTGTGACACATGGGGCCATGTAGCGAAAATTTGTCAAGCAAGAAAGAACTTAAACAAAAAGAAAAATCAACAAAATCAGAATAAAAATTTGAAGCAAAAACAGAGACAAAACACAGTAACGAGTACTCACCTTATGACAATTTCTGATGATGGAAATGAAGATTCAGCGGAAAACCCGAACGGAAATTATAATATTTTAATGAATTCTACGGTAACTTGAAGTACGTCGCAAGTGCCATCAGAATATTATCAATTAGGAACCAGTATTCCCACATATGATCAAAATTTGTTTAACATTGAAGCAAGAAATTACATGGGAATACATACTATTACAAGTGGAAGAAGGTCAGTTCATTTAATTTCACCTTTTATGATTTCTGTACAGATAGAAGGTAAGATGATACCCATGGAAGTAGATTTCGGAGCAGCGGTTACTGTTATGCACAAGAAATCATTTGAAGAATATTGGCCTTCTTCCTTAAATTTTCATAAATTAATGCCAACAAATGGATTGATTCATAACAAGCGACATTCATAACAAACACCTGGACATTGTTGGCAGAAAAAATGTTTTGGTCAAATATCACGACCGAGTTGCTACTTTATCCTTAATCGTGGTAGAAGGATGCAAAAATCATAACCTGCTAGGTCGGAACTGGTTTGCAGCACTAGGTATTTCTGTGCAGGGATTGCATGGAATTCAATCATTGATGCACACGCCCGTTAAATATTCACCCAACTTTGAACATCCCAGCATTACAAACTGAAGACGGTGTATTAGGTAAGTACAACGGTCCCGTTGTCAGTCTGGATATTGATCGGAACGTTAATCCAATATATTTGAGAAGTCGATCTGTTCCATACGCTTTGCAAGTTTGTGTTATTGAGGAAATTCAGCGTTTACAAGAAGCTGGAGTTTTAAAACCAGTACGTTTTCTAGATGGGCCACACCTGTAGTTGTAGTTCCTAAGAAGGACGGCAGCATTAGACTCTGTGGTGACTATAAAGCAACATTAAACAAAGCATTAAATCCTGATAAATATCCGTTGCCAACATTAGATGATTCTTTCGTGAAACTTTCTGGTGGATCAATTTTTTCCAAATTAGACTTAGATCAAGCTTTTACTCAATTGCCGGTGGATGTTGACTCGGCACAATTATTGACCATCAACACAATTAAGGGTCTTTTCACTGTACATAGAATGCCGTTTGGTATTTCAGCAGCCCCAGGTATATTCCAAAGACTAATGGAGAACCTATTAGCGGACATTGAAGGCGTTGCTATCCTGTTAGATGATATCGTTGTCGCGAGCAAGACAGTAGAGGAACATGATTTTCGATTAAATGAAGTACTGGATAAATTGTACAAAAATGGATTGAAATTAAAAAAGAGCAAATGCACTTTTCGTGCTTCATCAATTGAATTTCTGGGATTTCGTGTGGATTCTAATGGTAGTCACCCGCTTGAAGAGAAGATCGAAGCGATAAAGAAAGCCCCTTCTCCAAAAAGCAAGACTGAGCTACAAGCACTGTTAGGTATTATAAATTTCTACGATCGTTTCTTGAAACATCGTGCCACGTCATTTGAGCCTTTATACAGGCTACTCGATAAGAATACTCCTTGGAAGTGGACGGAAGATCAGGAAAATGCAGTAAAGTCAATTAAAGAATTATTGACGAGCGACCTTGTTCTCACACATTACAACGGATCTAAGCCTTTGATCTTATCTTGTGATGCTTCACCTTATGGAATTTCTGCTGTTCTGTCTCAGGTGGATAATCAGGGCTCGGAACGACCGAAAGCTTTAAAATCACGAACATTGACATAGACTGAAAGAAATTATTCACAAATAGATAAGGAGGCCTTGTCTTTCATTTTTGGAGCGACAAAATTTCATAAATATATTTTTGGACGTTCTAATGTAAAATTTGTTACAGATCATAAACCACTTTTAGGTGTTTTTCGACGTGGAAGGCAAATACTTGATCACTTGTCACCCAGGATATTGCGATGGTCTTTATTCTTAAATGCTTATGATTATGAATTTGTTTACAGACCAGGTAAACATCATGGGATTGCAGACGCGCTTTCCAGGATGCCACTTCCTCACAATTCTAATGATGAATACCCAGAACCAGTTAGTATACATCTTCTAGAGATGAAGGAGGGTCCGGTCACTCATAGAGAAGTATCTTTAGCCACCGACAAGGATCCCACCTTGAACACCGTTACAAGATACATAAGCGAGAGTTGGCCGAAAACTCCACCATCGAAATTGAAGGTATTTTGGCAGTGTCGGAAAGAACTATCAGTTCAATGTGGTTGTATTTTATACGGAGACCGAGTCCTGGTACCGGAGTGCTTACGCCAGCGAGTCCTTGATTCAATTCATGCTTCACATTACGGAATTGTAAGGACTAAGGCAGCTGCACGTAGATATGTTTGGTGGCCCGGTTTGAACAAAGATATTGAAACCTTAGTACGATGCTGTCAAAATTGTCAAGTGCAACGGCATTATCCGCCGATGACTGAACCACTTCCGTGGCCAACAGCCACATACAGTTGGGAAAGAGACCATTTCGACTATTTTGGACCAATTGAAGGTCAGACATTCCTAATATTGGTTGATGCATATTCGCGCTTTCCAGTGGTAAACCTAGTAGCATCTATGTCCATTACTACATTAATTCAAAGAACACGAGAAATCTTTGCTGATTTTGGTGTTCCATCTCTGGTGGTCTCCGACAACGGTGCCCAATTTACATCAACGGAATTTCGTTCCTTCCTTACCAGAAATGGAGTGAAATACCTTAACTCGCCACCATTTCATCCGTCGTCAAATGGATTAGTGGAGAGAGCAGTGGGTACGATTAAGGATCTTCTTCGCAAACACTTGGAAGGAAATTGGCACACCAGATTAGCTCGAGTACTTTTTGCGCCGTTTGCACAAGTACAAACGAAAGACCTGCAGATCGTTTCTATTCTAAGCTAAAAGTACGTACCCCCTTGGAAGTAATCCATCCTAAATTCAGATCAAATTCAATGAGCTTGGACTATAATGATAAGCGTCACTTCAATTTAAATGACTTCGTATACTTCCGAGATTACCGTCAATCTAAACCAAAGTGGTCTCCTGGAATAATTGTGGCTAATCAGGGTAGGAAAATATATACTGTTCGTGACAGTGAAAGAAAAATGCATAGCCGGAGTATTGATCAATTAATTTCAAGGCAAGTTGAACCTGTTCATGGTAAAGTTGTAAACACCTTACAAGATTCTGCAAAACATGACGACTCTTATATAGATGCAATTAATTAAAGAGTAGAAACTAATATTCCTGCTGTAGAAGAACGTGAGAATGAAAGAGTAGAAACTAATACTCCTGCTGTAGAAGAACGTGAGAATAAAGAAGAAGACAACATTCGAAGTCAAGAGGAGAGTGCAACTGAAGACGTGCCATCGTCCTCCACTTCAGCTTTTCCAAGCAGACCAACTGAAGATGTGCCTTCGTCCTCCACTTCAGTTTTTCCAAACAGACCACAACGTGATCAGCGTCGGCCCAAATATCTTGCCGAAAATTATACTATACATTAGATTTGCCTGTGCACTTAAGTTCGTTCTAGTTACCTTATGTTACATATTGCTCTGAAGTGTTACCACTGGTTATTACCAAACTTTTGATGTGTCAAAAGTTTATCTTTTAACTATTTTCATTAACCTTGTGGTTTATTTAGTAGCAATTTTTCCTTTTTATAATTATCTTTTATAGGTGAAGAAAGTGGGACTATGTAGAAAGAGCAGCAGTAGAGATAAATAAAAATTCTAGATTTGTGTTCAAAATTTTTATTTTATTCAAATTTTTAAATGCTTTATAAAAAAAATAATGTTAACAACAATAATATCGATAATGGTCATTAATTCAAATATATTTCCTTCAATTTTACTTCAAATATAATACTTTTCTAAATAAAATTTCATCTATTGTTTATTATTTATTATGAAATTGTATAAATCAATCAATCAATAATATGTGTTACAAGTAATAAACGAATCGCCCAATGATAAGTGTTTATGTAATAAGCTATTCGCTCAATGATGAGTGTTTATGTAATAAGCTATTCGCTCAATGATAAGGGTTTATGTAATAAGCTATTCGCTCAATGATAAGGGTTTATGTAATAAGCTATTCGCTCAATGATAAGTGTTTATGTAATAAGCTATTCGCTCAATGATAATTACTTTTGTTTAAATGTAGAAAGAGTCAAATTGTTTAGAGTTATTCACTCTGTGATGGGTGTCAAAGGAATGCCCTCGAATGTCAGTTCGACGTGCTTTATATAGGCTCCTTTTTATGACGTCGGCGCTAGTTTTTTATTTTTGAAAAACCAATAATTTATTTTATTTTTCCTTTGATTTTTATTTCATAAATTCTCAGTGAATCTTTTGTCCGTTTGTTTCGTCAATCATAAAATATTTTTCTATTTAAGGTTTCATAATGAAATGTTTTAATTTTGCCTTTGGTTTCCTTAAATTTGAATCTAAAAATAGGGGTTCGAGGCTAAATTATCCTGTCATCTTGTTATTTGTCATTACGACGTAAATGTGTGTGTCAGTGATTGGAAACTTCTGTGGTTTTTTCATTATTTTGAACAAATTTCGGTAAGTTAAAATATTAGATTGAACTATTACACAAGATCAACCTTTAATTCCTTTTTAAAAATAACAAAAACATTAATTAACAAAACCTAACTTTATAGCCTCGTGTTTTTTAATTCTCATTTTCTTTCCGTTTGGTAATTTAACTAAAAATTTTCTTAATCGACCGTTTTTATGCCTAAAATTCATATCAGTTCCTTTTTTTTCTTGAGCCGACATGACAGCTGTCACTGGAACATCATCTTGTACCTTCAAGACCGGCACATCAAGACTACGTCCAGAAACATTTTGCTGCGCGTCTTGCTTTGTGTCTGCCAACTCCCTAGCTTGCTCCTCGAGCCAGTTACAGAAGTTTCTTATCCTATTGTTAATCCATGCTTCGTGTTTTGGTGAATTTAATAATAAAGTTGAAGATTCCGGATCAGACACTGTAAGATACAATTTAATTAGTATAATTTTTAATATATACTTAAAATGCCCCTGTTTCTGTTTTAGTTAAAGTTTATCATCTAATGTTTGTGTTAGAAGTAAGAAAAATGGTATTCTTAAGGAATTTCAGTATGGTTCAAAGAATACACATAAAATTAAGGTATGTTACAGTTTATTTGTAAAATAAATATTTAGATCTTTGTTTTATTGTTTTAGGTGAAGAATTTCCTTTGCATGTGAAGATTGGTAGCAAATCTCTGCTTATTTGAAGAATCCGAAAACTGTGTGTCCTTGTGAACATGACAATATGTTGTATATGTTGTACTCCTAAAAAACTGCGGGTGGAGGAATGTTATGTTCGCGAGATGTATTGAAAACAATCGCTCGATACTGGAGTTACAAAAAAAACACAATAATAAAAGTTTTGTCAAACTGGAAAATTCTCTTTCATTTTTCCAACTTTGAATATAACAGAAACTGCTCTACCGAGTACAACACCCCGCCAGGTACGTAAATCGTCTGCAGACGATTCCGAGTTCCGACATCGAACTTTGCGACACCCTTATTTGACCGTTGGAGGCCGGCCGGACTTAGTGATTTGATCCCGTCGCCGACCGTGCGCCCCGTGCGGCAAGCTAATGCTCGTGCGAAGGCACATTGATTTGAGCCTTTCGACTCTCGGAACTCCTAAAGGTATCGTTGCCACCTTTGACTAGAAAGGATACGGCCTTAGAGGCGTTCAGGTATAATCCCACAGATGGTAGCTTCACACTACTGCCCGCTCGAGCGAGTGCGTGAACCTGCGGTTCCTCTCGTACTGAGCAGGATTACTATGGCAACGACCGATCATCAGTAGGGTAAAACTAACCTGTCTCACGACGCGGTCTAAACCCAGCTCACGTTCCATATTTTCCACAATTTTCCATATTTTTCAATTTTTCTCGTATCAATGTGTGTATCGTAGAACTTTGAAAGTGTAAAGATGGATGTTTCTTCAGATGTGATATTAATATACTCTGGAATTTCTTTTTCGCTCTTCTACCAACTAGAAATTATGATCAATAACATTCATACCATAAATCTTTAACTTTTTTGTCCAAATTTCTTTTTCTTCCTAGACAACCGAGATTTCATATTTAAGATCTCAGAGCAATTCTTAATAACTTTTTCAAATAATATTTCCGCGTATTTTGAAAAATAAAGGTACTTTACTCTTACGTCGATTTCAAATATTTTGATCTCCTCGGTATATGACAACAGGTATTCAAATTTTGATGAGTGTATGTTGAGTTTAGGAAGATGCAGGGAATTTTATAAAGAAGAAATTTTTCTGAAAAATCAATAATAAAAAAAGTTCCCATATGGCCCGACTTATCTAGCGATCACTGTAGATCACGTTTACACATATTTTTTTCTCAAGTGCCTCCCGGTTTTCGAATAGTGGAAAAAATAAACAACGTCATTTATCTACCAATAAATACGAAATACTTACATCGATGAAATCGTCATTAAAATACTAGACCAAGACAGGAAACTAGTCAATTTCCAAAACGAGATCAGAACGATAAGGTTTAAAGACTTAAGAGTTAAAATAAAAAATGGTGTTTCGATATAATACTTTTCTCTATAAAGGTATAAAAAGAAAATTAGCACAACAAGGATTCAGTTTAAAGAAGCAATCGAAAGATTAACACCTGAAAATAAACAATTTTTATTATCATTAGGATTCCAATTATTGTAAGAAAAAAATAAGAAAAATGAGTTTCGGTGTGCTGAACATTGATGAACACGTTTTAATAGATAAATTGTGAAATACACAGTTATCCGCCGTACGCAAATACCACGTTAAATAAATCTGACAAAATACGATTATCGATTCAAACGCAGGACATCTACACATTACCAGCTCAAAGTTACCTGTACATCGAAGGTAAAACACGTTGAATTTTGTTAACAACGGTATTGCTTTCCTGTTCGACGAAATCAGATATGAAGTAGGAGGATCGGTCATAGATCGCGCTCGAAATCCAGGTATCACATCCGTCTTGAAGGGGTACGTCACTTTCACAAACAACGATTGCACAAGATACAACAACGCATGTTGGAATCACCTTGAAAATCCCGTAATTACCGATTTGCAAGGAAATTTTAGCGTTTGCATTCCGTTAAAAATTCTGCTCGGTTTCTGTGAAGACTATAAAAAAATTTGATAAATGTGCAATAGGAATTAGTGCTTATTAGTTCTTCGGATCTCAACGCCACCATAACCACGAAGAACGGAGAAAAACCTAAAATCGAACTTTTAAAAATACTATGGAAAATTCCTCACGTTCAAATTTCCGACAACGAAAAATTACAATTACTTAGGTACATCGATGAAGGAAGAGATCTGGAGCTCGCGTTTAGAAACTGGGAACTCCACGAACTACCTCTTTTGCAACAGACGACGAGGCACATCTGGAAATTCAAAGCGAGCAGTCAATTAGAGAAGCCACGTTTCGTGATTGTAGGTTTTCAAATTACTAGAAAAAATGATGCCCTAAAAAATATCAGTCAATTTGATCATTGTAACTTAACAAACATGAAATTGTATTTAAATTCAGAAGTCTATCCTTATGACAATCTAAATTTAAATTTTGAAAAACACCAATTCGTAATTTTATACGAAATGTACGCTCAATTTCAACAATCCTACTATTATAAAACTTCAGGCGAAGCGTATCTTAATTTTTCAAAACTTAAAGATTTAGCGCCGTTGGTAGAGATCGACTGAGTAGACAAACTCTACAAACTCGCTGCAAATTCGCTGAAAACTTTGCAAACTCGCTACAAAATCAGCAAACTCTCTGCAAACTCTGCAAGCTCGCTGCAATCTCGCCGCAAGCTCTGCAAACTCGGTGCCGACTCTGCAAATTCACAGCAAACACTGCAAATTCGCTGAAAACTATGCAAATTCGCTACAAACACTGCAAATTCTCTGCAAGCTCACCAAACTCTCTGCAAACTCTACAAACTCGCAGCAAACATTGCAAATTCGCTGAAAACTTTGCAAACTCGCTGAAAACTCTGCAAACTCACTGCAAACTCGCTGCAAACTCTGCAAAATAGACAAACTCTCTGCAAACTCGCTGCAAGATTGCAAACTCGCTGCAAGCTCTGCAAACTCGCTGCAAGCTCCGAAAACTCGATGCAAGCTCTGCAAACTCGATGCAAGCTCCGCAAACTAGGTGCAAACTCTGCAAACTCGCAGCAAACACTGCAAAGTCGCTGAAAACTTTGCAAACTCGCTGCAAACTCAGCAAACTCTCTGCAAATTCTGCAAGCTCGCTGCAATCTCGCCGCAAGCTCTGCAAACTCGGTGCCGACTCTGCAAACTCGCAGCAAACACTGCAAATTCGCTGAAAACTTTGCAAACTCGCTGCAAACTCTGCAACCTCGCTGCAATCTCGCTGCAAGCTCCGCAAACTAGGTGCAAACTCTGCAAACTCGCAGCAAACACTGCAAAGTCGCTGAAAACTTTGAAAACTCGCTACAAAATCAGCAAACTCTCTGCAAACTCTGCAAACTCGCTACAAACACTGCAAACTCTTTGCAAGCTCTCCAAACTCGCTGTAAACTCTACAAACTCGCAGCAAACACTGCAAATTCGGCAAAAACTTTGCAAACTCGCTGCAAACTCTGCAAATTCGCTGCAAACGCTGCAAAATAGACAAATTCCCTGCAAACTCACTGCAAGCTCTGCAATCTCGCTGCAAGCTCCGCAAACTAGGTACAAACTCTGCAAACTCGCAGCAAACACTGCAAAGTCGCTGAAAACTTTGCAAACTCGCTACAAAATCAGCAAGCTCTCTGCAAACTCTGCAAGCTCGCTGCAATCTCGCCGCAAGCTCTGCAAACTCGGTACCGACTCTGCAAATTCACAGTAAACACTGCAAATTCGCTGAAAATTCTGCAAACTTGCTACAAACACTGCAAACTCTCTGCAAGCTCTACAAACTAGCAGCAAACACTGCAAATTCGCTGAAAACTTTGCAAATTCGCTGCAAACTCTGCAAATACACTGGAAGCTCTGCAAACTCGCTGCAAGATTGCAAACTCGCTGCAAGCTCTGCAAACTTGCTGCAAGCTCCGCAAACTATGCAAACTCGTAGCAAACACTGCAAAGTCGCTGAAAAGTTTGCAAACTCAGCAAGCTCTCTGCAAATTCTGCAAGCTCGCTGCAATCTCGCCGCAAGCTCTGCAAACTCGGTGCCGGCTCTGCAAACTCGCAGCAAACACTGCAAGTTCGCTGAGAACTTTGCAAACTCGCTACAAACTCTGCAAACTCGCTACAAACACTGGAAACTCTCTGCAAGCTCTCCAAACTCCCTGCAAACTCTGCAAACTCGCAGTAAACATTGCAAATTCGCTGAAAATTTTGCAAACTCACTGCAAACTCTGCGAAATAGACAAACTCTCTGCAAACTCACTGCAAGCTCTGCAAACTCGCTGCAAACTCTGCAAACTATCTGCAAAACCTGTAAGCTTGTTGTAAACTCTGCAAGTTCGCTGCAATCTCTGCAAATCCGCTGCAAACTCTGCAAACTCGCTGCAATCTGGCTGCAAGCTCTGCAAACTCGGTGCAAACTCTGCAAACTCGCCACAAACACTGCAAACTAGCTGCAAACTCGCTGCAAAATCTGCAAGCTCTCTTCTAACTCAATGCAAGCTCTGCAAACTGGCTGCAAGCTCTGCAAACTAGCTGCAAACTCTTCAAATTCCGCAAATTTACTGCAAACTTTGCAATCTCGCTGCAAATTATGCAAAGTCTCTGCAATCTCAAAGCAATCTCTGCAAACTCGGTGCAAGCTCTGCAAACTCTCTGCAAACTCTCTGCAATCTCGCTGTAAACTCTGCAAACTCTACAATCTGGCTGCAAACTCGCTGCAAGCTCTGCAAACTCGCTGCAAACTGTGTGCAAAGTCTGCAAACTCGCTGTAAACTCTGCAAACTCGCTGCAATCTGGCTGCAAGCTCTGCAAACTCGCTGCAAACTCGCTGCAAACTCTGCAAATTCGTTGCAAACTCTGCAAACTTTCTGCAATCTGACTGCAAGCTCTGCAAACAGGTTACAAACTCTGTAAACTGGCAGCAAACACTGCAATCTCGCTGCATTCTCTGCAAACTCTCTGCAATCTGGCTGCAAGCTCTGCAAACAGGTTGCAAACTCTGTAAACTCGCAGCAAACACTGCAAATTCCCTGAAAACTTTGCAAACTCGCTGCAAACTCTGCAGACTCGCTGCAAACTCTGCAAACTCGCTGCAAACTCTGCAAGCTATGCAAACTCGCTGCAAACTCTGCAAGCTCGCAGCAAACACTGCAATCTCGCTGCATTCTCTGCAAACTCTCTGCAATCTGGCTGCAAGCTCTGCAAATAGGTTGCAAACTCTGTAAACTCGCAGCAAACACTGCAAATTCCCTGAAAACTTTGCAAACTCGCTGCAAACTCTGCAAACTCGCTGCAAGCTCTGCAAACTCGCTGAAAGCTCTGCAAACTCGCTGCAAACTCTGCAAACTATCTGCAAAACCGGAAAACTCGGTGTAAACTCTGCAAGCTCGCTGCAAACTCTGCTAACTCGCTGCAATGTGGCTGCAGGCTCTGCAAACTCGGTGCGAACTCTGCAAACTCGCAGCAAACACTGCGTTGCACACTCGAAATTCTAAATTACTACCGAGTTTTGGCCCTACGATTTTGATTGATTAATTATATCTTGAAAACGGGAGCTGCGTCACTTATAAATGCACATCACTTTTTATGCAAGTGTTGCACACCCGAATTTCTTGCAAAATATGAAAGAAAACATTCAATCCTGTCGATCTAAGGTACTCCTGAGATTTGACCGGACGATTTTGATTAATTAGTTATCTTTTGAAAACGGGCGCTGCGTCACCTATAAATGTACATAACTTTTTATGCAAAATGTTGCACACGCGAATTTCTTGCAAAATATGAAAGAGAACATTCAAATGTATCGATGTAAGGTACTCCCGAAATCTAGCCGGACGATTTTGATAGATTAATTATCTTTTGAAAACTGGCTCTGCATCACTTATACATGCACATAACTTTTTATGCAAGTGTTGCACACCCGAAATTCTTGCAAAATATTGTAATGATTCGTCGACACCAGCCGGCGCCAAATTGTCTCTTGCGTCACAGCCGTCTAGTCGACGCGCTTTAGGCGACAGCCTAGAGAATTCTGACGGCGGAATAAACTAGACCAGACAGTCCGTCGCCTGCAGTATGTTCGCGAAAGACAACTCCGGCATATAAAAATGCACGCGGTCGGAAGTGGGACAGTTCCAATTGAATTCAACGTTAGATGGAATTAAAGTCGCTCGGCTGTTAAAATAAATTAGGATTAAGTTTGTAAATTATCTAGTGTTAAATGTTAGTGTTAATTAGTTTGCTTGTAAATAAATTAGTTTATTAACTATTTCATGTTTTGTTTTAAAATAAAAATTAATAGAACGTTTAAAATCGTTACAATATGAAGGAGAACATTTAAATATATCGATATAAGGTACCCCTGAGATCTAGCTGGACGATTTTGATTGATTAATTATCTTTTGAAAACGGGCGCTGCGTCACATATAAATGCACATAACTTTTTATGCAAGTGTTGCACACCCGAATTTCTTGAAAAATATGAAAGAGAGCATTCAAATGAATCGATCTAAGGCACTCTCGAGTTCTTGCTGCCGAATGATTTTGATTGATTAATTATCTTTTGATAACGCGCGCTGCGTCACATACAAATGCACATGGCTTTTTATGCAAGAGTTGTACACCCGAATTTCTTACAAAATATGAAAGAGGGCATTCAAATGTATCGACCTAAGGTACTCTCGAGTTTTGGACACCGGACGATTTTGATTGATTAATTACCTTTTGAAAACGGGCGCTGCGTCACCTATAAATGCACATAATTTTTTTTGCAAGTGTTGCACATCCAAATTTCTTGCAAAATATGAAAGAAAACATTCAAATCTGTCGATCTAAGGTACTCTCGAGATTTGGTCGGACGATTTTGATTGATTAGTTATCTTTTGAAAATGGGCGCTGCGTCACCTATAAATGCTCATAACTTTTTATGCAATTGTTGCACACCCGAATTTCTTGCAAAATATGAAAGAGAATATTCGAATATATCGATCTATGGTACTCCCAAGATTTGGCCGGACGATTTTGATTGATTAATTATCTTTTGAAAACGGGCGCTACGTCACCTATAAATGCACATACCTTTTTATGCAAGTGTTGCACACCCGAATTTCCTGCAAAATATGAAAGAAAACATTCAAATCTATCGATGTAAGGTACTCCCGAGGTTTGGGCGGACGATTTTGATCGATTACTTATCTTTTGAAACGGGCGCTGCGTCACCTATAAATGCACATATCTTTTTATGAAGGTGTTGCACACCCGAAATTCTTGCAAAATATTAAGGAGAACATTTAAGTGTATCGACCTAAGGTACCCCTGAGATCTGGCTGGACGAATCTGATTGATTAATTATCTTTTGAAAATGGGCGCTGCGTCACCTATAAATGCACATAACTTTTTATGCAAGTGTTGCACACCCGAGTTTCTTGCAAAATATGAAAGAAAACATTCAAATGTATCGATCTAAGGTATTCCCGAGTTTTGGCCCCCGGACGGTTTTGATTGATTAATTACCTTTTGAAAACGGGCGCTGCGTCACTTATAAATGCACATCACTTTTTATGCAAGTGTTGCTCACCCAAATTTCTTGCAAAATATGAAAGAGAACATTCAAATGTAGCGATTTAAGTTACTCCCGGGTTTTGGCCCTACGATTTTGATTGATTAATTATCTATTGAAAACGGGCGCTGTGTCGTCTATAAGTGCACATAACTTTTTATGCAAGTGTTTCACACCCGAATTTCTTGCAAAATGCGAAAGAGAACATTCAAATCTGTCAATCTAAGGTACCTCCCAGTTTTGGTCGGACGATTTTGATTGATTAGTTATCTTTTGAAAACGGGCTTTGCGTCACCTATAAATGCACACAACTTTTTTTGCAAGTGTCGCACACCCGAATTTCTTGCAAATTATGAAAGAGAGCATTCAAATGTATCGATCTAAGGCACTCTCGAGTTCTGGCTGCCGAATGATTTTGATTGATTAATTATCTTTTGATAACGCGCGCTGCGTCACCTATAAATGAACATAGCTTTTTATGCAAGTGCTGCACACCCGAATTTCTTGCAAAATATGAAAGAGAGCATTCAAATGTATCGACCTAAGGTACTCTCGAGTTTAGGCCGCCGGACGATTTATGAAATTATAAAACGGGATGCAAATAAAATTTTTGACACTTCAGATTACGCCGCAGATAACCTTTTCGGAATACCTTTGGTAGATAAGAAAGTTATCGGTAAATTTAAAGACGAACTGTGCGGACAGATAATAACTGAGTTCATTGGAATTAGAGCTAAAGTTTACGCTATCAGAGTGGGAAAAGAAGTAAAATTTAAAAAATTGAAGGGCGTAGGTCGTTCAGGAATTAAAAAAATAACTTTTCAGGATTATTATGACTGTTTGTTTGATAATAAAAAATTAATGTCAAAATTCAATAGCATCAGGTCAATAAATCATCAATTATTAACCGTTACCATAAACAAAACTGCCTTAGATGCTCAAGATGACAAACGACATTACGATCTTGTAGCGGACATTCATTCGTTGCCGTTGGGACATTATAAATTAAAATGAAATTGTATGTAATTTTGTAATTATGTATTAAAATTAATTTGTATGTAATTATATTGTGTGTTAATAAAGCATTTTGTATTATACATACGTAAGTAAAACGTATTTTTTGTTTTTAGAATTTTATTTAAGACGTTTTACAATTATACAGGCACGTCGGCATCGTTTTCGTCCGCTTCTGCTCGCAGAAATGCGCATGCCCCGAGGACCCATTTTTTCGAAATTGCCGCCGCCGCTCTGCGTGCAGCGTTCTATATGCTCCCGCGCGCGCGTCGTTCTTTTTACAGAAACCCACCGATACGCGACGTCTCCGAGATGGACGCCGGCGATCGTCGTTTCGCAATTCGTCACCAGATGGACACCGGCAGATGCAACCAACATCGCATCCGTGTTCGACGAAAAATAAAACGACATTCTTCGCCGCGCGTCGTTATTATTACACATTTCGAACTGATACGAGCAACTGACCGAACGGTCGAGCGGCTTAGGTGGACGCCTCACGAGCGCCGAGGAACGGGTTCGAATCTCTCTCCGGACGGAGAAAAAAAATGATGCAACCAACATCGCATCCGTGTTCGACGAAAAAAATAAGGATATCATTCGCCGCGCGTCGCGTTGTTAATATTACACATCTCGAACGGATACGAACAACTGACTCAACGGCCGAGCGGCTTAGGTGGACGGCTCAGGAACGCCGAGGAACGGGTTCGAATCTCTCTCCGGACGGAGGAAAAAATTCCGCAGTGAAGCGCCGGTGACCAACCAAACCGACTTCCAAGCAGCAATCAAAAGAGTGGAAGACAAATACGCACGAGATGGCGGTCATAGCAGACAAAGCGTGTCAATGCAAACTGCATCTCGTGCGTATTAGCTCATGGGGTAGCAGTATAGTTGCTATTTGCTATTTACGACACGAATTATAGGTCAGAAATTATCCGTTCCTCGGCGTGCTTAATTGACACGTTTGCATTTACGCGCTACCTGCGTATATCTTGTTGGTCGTCGGGGTTGTAATGGAGTTCTCGGACTACTGTTCTGCTGATGAGGCCTCAATTAGGGCCGAAATAGTTATACAGAATATGCTCAGGGGCCCCATGCAATCCTGCCGACTTGCAACCAACAATTTTGCAGTTTGCGTTGACACGCTTTGTCTGCTATGACCGCCATCTCGTGCGTATTAGCTCATGGGGCAGCAGTATAGTTGCAATTTGCTATTTACGACACGAATTATAGGTCAAAAATTATCCGTGCTTCGGCGCGCTTAATTGACACTTCGCTCACAGTTTAGCGGGAAAAAGGATATTCTCATCTATCTATTTAATCCGGGCTTACAACCAAATACTCGTAGCAGAAGAGGACATACCAAAGACAGCAATAACAACACCATTCGGACTCTTCAAATTCCCATTCATGATATTTGGATTACGCAACGCTACACAGACATTCTAAAGATTTATGGACGAAGTCACCAGAGGACTAGATTTCTGCTACGTGTATAAACAGTCTGTTTCAAAATCAAAAAACCACCAAAATCGCAATTTACCTCGTAGATACAACCGGAAACGATGGTACATGTACCAACTACTGTCATATTTAGGGGGAAGAAAATTTTAATTGCGCGTCTTGAAAGATTTTTGCATTTTCGCAGCTTCGTAAGCTGTTAGGCAAATTAAATATTAATATGGCGTTTTAAATTTTAACGCCAAACTCCTAACGCGCATAAACTACAGCAACATTTTGAAGTACCAACTAAAATACATCTGGGAATTTTGCCTTTTGGCAACATAATTCAACAAGTGGTGGTTTTTTAATTTTGAAACAGACAATAGACGACATACTCGTCGCATCAACAAGCAAAGAACAACACATATCACACTTGAAACAACTCTTCAAACGATTACAACAATACGGGGTCAACCCTACAAAATGCACTTTCGGTGTAAATTGGCTAAAGTTCCTGGGCTACCATATCTCGCAACAAGGCACCAAACCACTGCCGGAGAAAGATGAAGCAATACAATTATTTCCACAACCACAGTCTGCCAAGCAATCTCTACGTTTCCTGGGGATGATGAATTACTATCGACGCTTCATACCGAAACTGGCTCACGTACAAGCATCCTTGAACGACCTAATCAAAGGCAACAAATCACTTACTTGGACAACTGAAGCCAAGACAGCATTCGGCAACTGCAAACAGGAACTATCAAAAGCCACACTTCTAGCACAACGAAACGTAGCCAATAGGTTGGCAATTGTGACAGACGCTTCAGACACCGCAGGAGGCGTCGTTATCCAACAACAAGAACAAGGTTGGCAACGACTAGCGTTTTTTTCAAAGAAATTATCTGCAACAAGCAAGAAGTACTCCGCTTACGACAGAGAACTACTAGCGATCTACTTGACAATCAAACACTTCCAACACCTGCTAGAAGGACGACAGTTCACAATTTTTACAGATCATAAGCCACTGGTCTTTGTATTTAAACAAAAATTACACCCAGGCAGTTCAGACACCTCGACTTCATCGGTCAGTTCTCAACAGACATCCAACACGATTCCAGAACAGACAACGTTATCGCTGACACACTGTCAAGAATAGAGTCAATCTCCAAGAGCATCAACTACGAAATGTTAGCAGAAAGTCAACGCACCGATGAAGATTTGCCATCCCTGTTAGACAATAAGTCCACCAGTCTTGTCCTAAAGCAAATCCAGTTCCCAGACACAACTGTGTCATTATACTGTGACCTATCTACCAACATAGCTAGACCCTTCGTCAGACAACCATTCCAGAAGACAGCCTTCAACAGCCTACATCAATTGTCACACCCCGGAGCAAATGCATCAGTCAGGCTATTAACACAGAAATTCATCTGGTCCGGCATCAGGAAAAATGGTAGGAAATGGACCAAACAGTGTTTACAATGCCAACAATCCAAAATCACTAGACATGCCACCACACCCGTGGGAACTTTCCAATCCCCTTCAGCCCGTTTTGAACACGTCCACGCAGATTTAGTAGGACCTTTACCAATCTCTGAAGGACAACGCTACCTACTAACATGCATCAACCGTTTCACCAGATGGCCAGAGGCAATACCGCTCGAAAACATCGAAGTTGAAACAGTTGCCAGAGCTTTCTACACGCACTGGAGAGCACGGTTCGGCACGCCACTAAGAGTCACGACAGATCAAGGACGACAGTTCTTCAAAAAATTAGGAGAACTCATTGGTTTCGCCCGCATCCGAACCACAGCGTACCATCCACAAGCAAACGGACTAGTTGAGCGGTTCCACCGACAACTCAAACCTGCGATCCTGTTATCACTCGGCGTTCTCGAGTGAGGGAACAACTGATAGGTGAACTTATCAAACTTTATTTAAGAGAATATTAACTAATATTAACAATTTTTAACTCGATCTTAATGGACGTGACGTTTATTATTCTGATGCCCGCGCTCTATATATTTATTTTTTTATTTATAATCTTAACGCAACGTGTTGCTGCGAGCCGAATCAAATTTATTTTTTTTAACAGAAAAAAATTGCAACGTGCCGCGAAACGGCGTTGGTAACAATCCGCTGTCACGCTGATGACCAATGGACGCAAACACTACCCACTGTTCTCCTCGGAATCAGAAGTGCATGGAAGGACGACCTCCAGGCATCAGCAGCCGAGCTAACACTAGGCGAACCACTACGGCTTCCAGGACAATTTCTGGCAAAAACAGAAAAAACAAACATCTTGGAACCAGCAAGTTTCGTCAACCAGCTCAAAAGGCATTTCCAAGAACTTCAACCCACCACTGGAACCAAATACGATGGACCATGTAAAGTACTCAAAAGAAACCCCTAAAACTTCATCGTGGAAAAAATGGACAACGATCAACAATTTCCATACATCGAATAAAACGTCTTAAGCTTTTGGTTACTGTTGACACAATTCTTCAGAATGGAATGGTAAGATGTAGATGGTATGTATCATCGAATTTACCTTAATAATTGTTGAAAAAATGCATGCATACACAAGAGGTGTAGACAGAATGACAGATGATTACCAAATTTATGATTTTAATGAAAATTAAACATCCAATTAAATTCAAGCTTATTAAATTCGTATTAAAGTTTTGCATAAGAAACCACGACCTTGTTATCAATTCCCAAAAGGTTTAGCATAGACGTCTAAAATCTCGAGAAACCAGTACAATAAAACTGCTCCCTGTATAATAAAATTGCCTCCTGTATAATAAACTGATTGTCACTCAGCACGTTGTTCATGATTAATTATTTTTTTATAATCGTTATCGTTGCAGCAACCTAATCTAAGCCTATTTTCTGCTCGTTATCAATTAATTAGCGTTTAAGAAGTGTATCCAGATCATGCGGTTATTTTACTCTATTAAAATTCCTTGAAATATTGTTTATGTTTTCGTTAGCAGTTTTTACTGATCTAAAAATCTGGTTCTAGTTTCTTATGTTAGCAGTAATGGAGTCTATTAATAAGTACTCTTGAGTTTTGAAACCAAATGAAAAATATGTGGTAAATATATGAACATGAATAGTTTATTTATCACTTTGGCACATTTGTCTATTATTATAATTACAAGCAATTTTCACGGTTTCCGAAAACTATACTTTTAATTAAGTAAGTAGTGATCGCAAGATAAAAGAACTGCAATGTCGGTTACACGCATAATATTATCTGAGCCTACGGTTTAAGAATTTTCCCCGTAAAGTAATTTCTTCACCGCAATTAAAACATATAGTGAAACTCGCCTTTTCCAACAGAGTTATTATTATAGCGTCCTTTGGTTCAAACAATTTAGAACAATTATTATTTTATCAAAAGGAATTTCGACTGGTAAAACTTTGATTTCAGTACAGTTCAGTACTTTTCAAAGTGCTTAGATAAGGTTTTACCTTGCGACAGGAAACACAAGTCTATATAGATAAAATAAATGCTGATATAAAGTAATCGTAATCCGTTAACCTTATACATAACGTAATCCGTTTTATTATCGTTCACTTCCATAAACAATCCACTGGCTGTATTAGTACTGATCAGCGGAGCGATAATATTTTTATACTTTTGCATTCTACTGCCATCTACTTGTTTATTCGAATTATAATGTCGTCGATAAGTGTTAGTCTTAAGAATTATTTGTTTATAATTTTTAGCATGCTCTTTATTATAATTTTCAGGAAATTTTTTAAACAGTAACTCGTACAAATCGGGAGTATCTTTGTACCGTCTATTTTTAATAATATCAGCTCCGTCGAGATTTAACCACGAATCACCGATTTTCAAGAAACTCATTTGGTTCCTTAATGTTTAAGTTTACAATTATTCCGGTTCTAACTCTACTATTAAAACAGGAATCTATGTCTTGTCTTCAAGTTTAGAATAATTTTTAATGTCCTTGTTCTTTAAATATTTATAAAAAAAATAAAAAATATATACCAATCTCAAAAACATTAATTAATTAATAATTTTATGTAATGCTAAAAATATCAATCAATTTATACATTTCACAAAAATGTATTCACGGTATTCATTGTAATTTACATATTTTTACTTACATCAGTATGTTACATCAATTCTGAAACCAATTTTCCTTAATTAGTACAATAAATATTCTAGATGTTTCAGACGATAATGAATTTGATTATATTTTTGGAAGTAGATCTGCATTATCCACAAGAATTACATAGAGTACATAAAGATTTACCTCCTTGTACGGAACATTTAATTCCTCCAATATCTGCATCTAAAATTCCAAAACTCAACTTCCTTATATGATAAAGAAAAATGTATAATTAATTATAGAAACCTGACACAAGCTATGGACTTGGGGATTAAAATAAAAAAAGTTCATCGAATACTTAAATTTCGTCAATTACGCTGAATGAAAAAGTATAGTAGGTATAGATTTAAACACTGAATGCAGGAAAATAAACTCATTCATTCATTCATGCTAATAAAAGTATATTAAGGAAATATATTTCTTGTTGTTATTATTTGTTAAGTATATCTATCAGCACACTTATCATTTTACAACAGTTTAAATACAATAACAATGAGTTAATATTGTAACAAATGGAAAGCTTTCTCACACTTAATGAAAACACTAACGCAGCGAATTTTCACAATTTTTTATTAGTTTTAAACATGACAATTGTTTCGACACACAGTGTCTTCGTCAGATGTGTATTGATTCTGCTTTAATTTTCTTACTGAAATATAGCTTTCTTTTGCTTCTGTAAAACGTTTATTACATATCATGTTAATTCTGAAGAAGAGGGAGGAAAAGAAGAAGAGAAACAAAGAACAAGAACAGGACTGCTACTGTAAACAAAGAAGTCTATTAAAATTTGCAATAATGAGAAAAATAATAATAAATAAATTTACTCTTAAAGAAAAAGAAAAAAAGTCGTTTTATCGTTCTTCTTACTACTAATATAATGTATTCTAAAATACATGTGCTTGCAAATTCTTTCGTTTAGATACTGTTTCTGTAAAATTTGCATTATCGAAGTTTATTAGCTTAAAACTTTTTCACCGACTAAACACATCATCAATATACCTACATAATAGAAGTGTTCGCTGGCAAAAATAAATGACACATGTAATATGTAGAAGGTGTTAAATTTCATTTTGTAATCGTACCTTTAAATATTATGCTGAGAATGTTTAGTTTTAAGTACTCATTACATTTGTACAGAAGTGGTAGCGGAAGTGTTAGTCTTTTGTCAATCCTACAATATGATACCCGTAATATTAGATTCTGAAGAAGAAGAAACCATGTGTTCAGATAACATTAGAAAATCTGCTTCAACATTGGAGAAGTTATGTGAGAAAATTATTATCAATAATGTACATTCAGTGCTAAATATAAAACAATTAAAATTACCAAATTTAATAGTAGATAAAATTATTCTTAAATTTAAACATATAAAGGTAAGTGCCGAATGTATCCAAATTTTGCATCATGGTATTATGACGGTTCTCCACTTCGCAACATTTAAGTAAACAACTTTCATTATAATAATTTCGATATGTTTACTTTATTAAGTCCTAGCGTATGGAATTATGCTTTTCATTCTTATGATAATGATGATTATTTTTGTTGTGTTTATATTGAATATTATATTAATAATATACTTTATATTCTTAATAATAAAGTTCTTCTAAACATCAAAAAATCAAGATCGAGGTGTTTCGCCTATTATATTTTGGCTCATCTATTTCCTGCAGCAGTTGGTAAAGATGAATGCGATCCTGCTTCATACCAGCAAAATATTTATGAGATTCTTAATTTCAAAGGTATTGAGTTTCCTGTAAAGTTAAAGTAACAATAAATTTATATCAGTCAATGTTTATGGTTTTGAAAATAACACTATAGTAGGACCTATTTATCATTCAAAAAATATTAAAAAATTGTTACATCAATTTGTTATATTTGAAGAAAAGTCAACGTGTTGGTCATTTTTGTCTGATCAAAAATTTATCAGAATTATGCAAAAATCAAATTTCATCGAATGAGTGAGTAAAATTTGTTTGTGATAGATGTTTATGCTACTTTCGTTGTTGATCAACTGAAAAACGAATTAGAGTTGGCGATGCAACCAAACACGCATGTTTGCATTTAGTGCGTACGTTCTTACTAAGTCAGTTACTTTTGACGTTTCTATTTAAACTTAACCTTACTTTGAAACAATTTGAAACTAAAAACCATCTAAAAACATCCAAAGAAAAACGTTTAATTTTTTAAAATTAAAGCAAATGTGTAAAATGGCCACCTCCTGCATTGAGACACTGTTGAGCTCTACGAACAACGGCTTGACTAACATTAAACAACATTTCTGGTGTGTTATTTATTTCTTCGAATTTTTCGACGATTCTACCACGTAAAGTTTCAAGATCCGGTACAGGGTTTCTAAATATTTCATTTTTTAGATAAGGCCACAGAAAAAAATCTAAAGGAGTCAGATCACAGGATCGTGGGGGCCAGTTATTGTTTGTGTTTCGACTGACAATCCGGTTGTCATAATATTCATGTAACAGATTCAGTGTTTCAGCAGTGGTGTGAATTGTGGCCCCGTCTTGCTGGAAAAGTCCTTCACGAAGCTCAATGTCATCGGCTTGATTTAGAAAAGGCTCCAAAATTTGAGATCTGTACCGGTGAGCATTTAGTGTTCCCTCAAAAAAAATGGGACCTATAAGCCTTCTTCGACTAAGAGCTGCCCACACTCCAACTTTCTGAGGATGCGATGATGTTTGAATAAACTCATGGGGGTTGTGACTACTCCATATCCTGATGTTCTGAGAGTTAATGTAACCCGTCAAGCAAAACCAAGCCTCGTCTGTAAAAAATGTCTTGTCCAAAACGTCATTAATAAAGTTCTCAAGAAACCACTGACAATAGATTTGTCTTTGTATGGGGTCGCCAGCAAGTAATTCCTGCACCACAGTTACACGGTAAGGATACAGTGCAAGATCCTTTTTCAAAAGTGTGTGACAAGTTCCCTATGACAAATTTGTTTGACGAGCAAGATTTCTTACGGATGTTCTTGGTGCATTATCCATAACTTCCCGAACAAGGGCAACGTTATCTTCTGTACGTGCAGTTTTAGTTGTGCCATTTCTAGGCTTTCTGCCAACACTGCCAGATTCTCTAAAGTGTTTTACTGACAGCATAAGTGCATCGTAAAATTGCTTGTAGTGAAACTGCATACCAGGAAATGTTTCACGAAACTCCTCCAACGCATCAGGTATCGAGTAAACCCACGTGTTATTAAGTTTACGCCCGTTTCTAAAATAAGTCTCTACCATAAAAGATTTTTGCTCAGTTGTTAAAATCATTATTTATAAAATTGCTGATATTTTAAATGTCACTTTAAATATATGCCAATTGATTGACAATTAATATTAGTATGACGTTATCCTAGACTTACTTTAAAATTCCAACGCCAACTCTAAATTCGTTTTTCAGTTGATCACTTGTTATTAATAATGATAATAATAAAAAAATATGTAAACTTTGCAAAAATATCTGTACAAAATTTGAAAATGTCACGCAATTTAATAAAATTAATTTACATTACATATGTTCCATATCACGTTTATATTATTGGCATATACTATCACCAATAAAACATTATTATTATTATTATTATTATTAAATAACTATTGCGACTTTTGCGTGCAGCTATTATTTCTAATATTGACATTTCCGCAATGTTTGAATTGTCAGGCAAAATTAAACTGTCATTTAAATCAATAGTTATTTGAGGATAGTATTATGGTTTTATCTACGACTAAAACATAATGGAAGTATTATATGTGTGGTTTGTGAACAATAATGCCATGCAATATTCTATTAGGGAATAATGACGAGGGATTAATAGTCATTATTCCCTCTTGCTCACCAATTACAAAATTTCTCTAATCAAATAATACCATGGCAACAAAATATACAAACTCAAAACTGTCATTGTTAAACGCGTAGTGTTTGTGAATTTGTACTGAAAAGGATGAAAATGAAGAGTCTTTTACTTGTTCATTAAAAATCTCTTAGTCATAGATAAAGTAGAATATACTACTCGCAATAATGGCTATTATTCCCTCGGAGTGTTACTCCCTCGCGCTGCGCGCTTGGTTAGTAAATACTTTTCCTCGGGAATAATAGCTATCATTATTGACTCGTGGTATAATCTACTATTATATGTTACAAATATAATATACATTATATTCTTAATAATAAAGTTCTTCTAAACATCAAAAAATCAAGATCGACGGTGTTTCGCCTATTGTATTTTGGCTCATCTATTTCCTGCAGCAGTTGGTAAAGATAAATGCGATCCTGCTTCATACCAGCAAAATATTTAGAGAGATTCTTAATTTCAAAGGTATTGAGTTTCCTGTAAAGTTATGTCATACCGCCGCTCCTAAGATGCCCGATAGCCGAGTGCGTTAGTGAATGCCTTGCAAACAGCGGGCACCGGGTTCGAATCTTCCTTTCCTCCGCGAAACGGCGAAAAAAATTTTTTTTTTATTAAGCACGATTAATCGACCACATGACGCAAGCGAAGTAATCGTTTGAAAATTAAACGCACGCGCCGCCGCTATTCACTTAGGGCGCCATATACTCAAAATCGCATGTCCAAATTCGGAACTACACGCTGCTGCTGCAAGAGAGAGAGCGAAACTCTCTCGCTTTCTCCACTGACGCGACCCTCTCTCCCGCTCCTGCTTGCCCGCGTCCGCTTCTGCATGCGCGCGACCTCCCGTCCTCTCAGCCCCGCGCTCCCCTCGCCACATCCGTGCAAAAATTGCAAGATTCGAGCCCCATGTTAAATCTTACGGGAAATTGGCGCCGCATCTCCATAGTATATCTACTAATACCTAAAGTCGCATCCTACTCCCAGAGCAAAGCAAAATGGCGGGGATTAAATTAAAGATAAAGATTTCCTTACGGAACACACCATACTACAGTCATGACTTCCATAGCGGTACATCAGAGAGAGAGGGTAAGCCATACTTTCACGGGATCCAGTACGCCTGGCACTCCCACACGCTTTGACGGATGCCGAAGGATATCTCAAAGCCGTCAAGGCCGAGCTGATCAATCTGAAAAGGAGACAGAGTTAGAGTAGAAGAAAGGGTGAAGCAAGAAGAGAAGAAAATTCTTGGGCAGATAGGCGTGATCCAAGTCACAATCACGAAGCCTGTCAGACATTGCTCATACGCAGATTCACAGAGAGAGAGGGCAAGGAGAGTCTTCACGGGATCCAACTCCCTTGTAACTCCCACAAACTCAGTAAAACGCAAGGCGGCATCTCATAGTCGACGAGACTGATCGATATGACACCTATCGCACACGAACATCCGGAGACGTTCGATTCCACAGATGGTGTGAGGAATACATAGATTCTGTTAGGAGCCTTTTACTCCACGCAGAAGATACGTCGGAAGGATTCTAAGAGGCCACAATCCGCAGGCCGAAAGAAAAGTGAAACGAACTCTACTCATCAGGGGGATCGGGTTTAAGGTGTTCACTATTCCAAGTACCAGGAAGTATGTTACCATCAAAATCCTTAAGTTCGTAAGTGTCCGCAGACGTACGTCGACTAAAGAGGAAAGGCCCAACAAATTTATCGGCCAACTTGGCCGCGAAATGCTTTGAAACATCGGACAACACGAAATTTTTACGCCACACCCGCTGATCGGGGTGGTAAACAACCTTACGCCTACGAAGATCATATCGGCCCTTAGCCTTTTCGTACGAGATTGCAGATCCTTAGGATCCTGAGGAACAACTTCCAAGGACTCACCTTTGTCAGGGATTAGACTACCTTTTAAGCACATTTCACGACCAAAGTTGAGGAAATATGGAGTCACACCAGTAACTTCGTAACGAGCAGTTCGCAAAGCACAAGCGAACTTGGGCAGGAATAAATCCCATTTGCGGTGGTCTTCCGCCACATAAGCAGTCAACATGGACTTTATCACGCGATTAACGCGCTCGACAGGATTCGCTTTTGTATGATAAAACGAAGTGTACGCAGGGCGCACGTGGTATGCCGTCAGAAGTTTTTAATATTCTTTAGACTTAAATTGGACTCCATTGTCCGATATGACAGTACGAGGTACTCCGAAAACTAAGAAGATATTTTCCTCAATGTGCTGAACAATTTTAGGGGCGGTAGCCTTTCGAAGAGGGAAACACAAGGTGAACTTACTGAAGCAATCAGTTGCCACAAGGATGTACTGATACCCACGAGAAGATCTAGGTAGTGGTCCAACAAGATCGATACTAATGACCTCCCAAGGACGTGAAATTCGAGAATGTCCTCCCATTTGTCCTGCCGGAGCTTTCTGTTCTGGTTTGGTGCGAAGACACGTTTGACACCTATGAACATATTTCGCAACATCGGCGTGCATTTTGGGCCAATAATAACTTTGGGCGATCCTATTGTAAGTCTTATAGACACCCAAATGACCACTTGTCGGGGAATCATGATGTTCTTGAAGAATTTGTGACCGAGATTCATTCATTTTAATATTAATTTATCAACAATAACAAAGAATTACAGTTTCACCTGCTTTAATTATGAAAATATAATGTATTCTAAAAATACATGCGCTTGCAAATTTTTTCGTTTAGATACTGTTTCTGTAAAATTTGCATTATCGAAGTTTATTAAGTTCAAACTTTTCGGTCTGCAGCAAAAGAATACCAACGATAAAAATAAAATAAAATAAAATAAAACGAAAACTACAAAGACCTGTTCGTATGTACATGTCAACAAATTATTTCACCTTTTCTTGAGAAGAAAAAGAAGTTCTTTGCCATACATCCTTAAAATTATTTTCTTGTAAGATCTACAGAAAAGTAAATGCAAAATCAATCAATACATTCACAAAATATATTTTATCGTTCACCTTGCTATAAATATGTTTGCAAATTTGCAATTTCATTGACACACGACAACGATAAAGGTATTTCGAGCGTTCGAGAAATTCCTCAGACTATTTCCGTAAAGTTTGCATTATCAAAGTTCATTGACTTAAAAATAAAATAAAAATAGTTCTGCATGAAGAAAAAAACACACACAGCTTCCTTCTAGATATAATCCCGTTGCTAACCTCTTTAAAGACTTCCGCACGATGAAGGCTCACCCTGCGTCTATACATATTAAAAAAAAATAAAAATCGGTCATTCACCTCTTTCAAAACACCCTGAAGTACAACGACACCCCTAGTCAACAGCTTCTGGTCATTGTAGACACGAAGAAGACACGTGAAGACCTTCTGGTCATTGACCTATATTCTCTGAAGAACTCATGACCTTCCTTTTTTAGCGGTCGCGGCACAGGACATGTCCATCCACCTAGAGGTCATTTGAAGGTGATCTGGAACCGCCCCAGTAATACTACTAATAGAGTCGGGAACTACACAAGATACTGACAAAGGGTCGTTCTGAAAGTGCTCGGCAATCGCAGTCAAATCAAGCAAAGGGGCTGTTGTTACCCTAGTGACTTCCGGTTCTTTCGGAGCGAAATTGAGCGCGGTTTGCTCGAAGTCGTACGCAAGTTCGTCTAGCGTCCGTAAGCTAACAGCACGTTGCCGCGTCTCGTCGCTATTTGTCGCTTGACTACGTTGTGCACGTCCAATGGCGTGAGCCAACTTAGCAGAAATTTTGTCATGAATACAAACGGCGGTCGAGCCAGGAAGCGACTCTATTAAACAGCGAATCTCGCTAATTTTTTGCCGTCTTAAATTCGCAACGGAACGGTTGGAGTTTGTACTCCTCTTATCAATAATTCGTAATTTAATTCTTCAGAATTCAGATGATCCGGTAACAATTTGTATTCCATGGTTAAGCGCAAAATATTTTAACAAAATGAATGCTCTGGACGTAATACTTTAAAAACAACAACAAAAAACGCGAAAACAAATATCGGGACACGCGTTTGGGCGCCAAAACTTGCTACCTACCTGTGTAGATAAGTAGAAGTTTAACACCGAAGCGAAATTAATCCGGTGTCGCCGGCAGCTACAGTCGGACGGGTATGGGTTCTTAATCCAAAACGCGAAGGCCAATCCAAAATAGGCGCCACTTAATTTTTTTTGAAAGGAAATTGCGTAAAAATTAAGAAAAACACGATACGTCCAGAGCATGAACACAAGTTTATTAACAACTCCGAAAAAGAACAAGTAAATCAAACAAATACAAACGAGTCAAATCTTAATCGACAATCTCTAAACGTTCGGATCCGAAGTTATACGTACAAAGATAATGATTAACTTAAACTACGCAGAAGTAACCGGCTAACACGTTAAGAATGTGAATCGCATAATAACAACATTAATTCCTCCGAGGCGGAGTTTACTTCGCGAGGATACGCAAAATTACGTGCACAATAGCGACCAAAACATAATTATGACCACCGACAAACCAAATCAAATAAACATAAATGTCCGACCTGGGGATACGGCGCGGCGTGTTCGCCCGTCGAGTCGAAAGGGCTCTACCGGTGCTGAAGTGGCTCGCTACGGATCAATTCTGCGAACTGTCGGTTTTCTCTGCGTGTGTGTAGACGGATGCACGCACTGGCACGATTGGTGATTGTGATACCACGCTGGGTTATGCAAACGGTTCCGAGGGAAAGAAACAAAGCCCAAAAGAAAAGCCTATAGGGGAGGAAAACGAACATGAACGCCAGGATTATGCAAAACGATGGAGTAAAACTTACCTAAGTCATAGGATGACGTAGAATGAACACGAGTTGCCACACGGTCAACTCTTTCGTGCAGGTGAATTAATCAGAGTCGGCCAACAGCCGGAAGATCTATTCTCTTCTTCCAAGAGAAATTAGAGCGGGAAAATACATCAAACTCAACCACACGCAATTCACATGACGGTCAGAAACACACTGGCAAATCCGGCGTTTTGCAAAATCGAGAGGGGTAGAAAACGGTATAAAGTGAGATGAACGTGGTCTGTTTAAATCGTACCAATGACATAAAAATGTGACATCAGCGGAAACCAATCAAAATAAAGGGCAAGGGTTACGGATATACGCATCGGTTTCAGGTGCGGAGATTTTAAAACAACAAAAAAGGAAGTTCGACCATCCGTTGTCGTTCGCACCGTAAAGTATATATATAGCGCTGTTAGCAGGCCATTTAGGCCCATAGCTTTATCACTTTTTCCCACTACTGTCTATTTTTGGTTTTTTCTTCCCAATTTCTTAGGTTTTTCTCTTGCAAGTCCGCCATCACCATCTCCGTCCATCTTTTCCTTGGTCTTCCCTTCTTTCTCTTACCATCTGGATGTTTCCCTACTATTTTCTTGACTATTCTATCTTCACTCATTCTCTGCAAATGACCAAACCACTATAATCGTTTCATTCGAATCACCTCCGTAATCCTTGTCTCATTGAATATTTCATAAACCTCTTTATTAGATCGTCTTTCATATCCACTTTCGGTCTTTTTCCCTCCTAATATTCTCCTCAGAATCCTCCTTTCCCATCGCAGTAATCTCTCCTGGGACGTTTTGCTTATGACCCATGTTTCGCAAGCATATAAAGCGGTCGGTCGAATTACTGTTTTATATATTCTCAAATTCAAACTTCTTGACACCAGCTTTGATCTTAACAACTTGTTCATTGCTCCTGCGCTTCTATTTCCCTTCATCAGCCTTGCATCAATTTCTTTATCTTCCTGACACCGTAAAGTAGTACGCTTTAAATTGCCAAATAATCGCAGTGTAAAAATAATTTCAACCTGAAGCAAGGGTGGGGCTAATTTTAGATAATGAACTTGTTCTTCTAATCTGAAAATATTAGCGAAATACATGTTGGCTATTAAATGAAAGCGGAAACTACCGCGAACCAAATTCCCGAATTGTAGGGTAAAGCGTGAGAAAACGTATCGAAGCACGCTAAAAATAGATTACGGCATTGGAATGTACTATACAGGGTGTGTTCGTACACAGGCGGAAAATAAACTGTAACAATATGCCGTGCATATGCGGTCAGTAAAAATGAAACGAAGACTCTTCAGCAGTCTTCAACTGTTAACGAAAGTAATATTAATATGATTTGGAAAGGAAAAGATAATCAGAACCAGAAAAAATTTAAATGTTTAAGTATGACATGTTACGTGGCATTAATCAATGCCCTGCATATGGGAAAAGATGTAGAAACTGTAACAAACTTAATCATTTTCAAACAGTATACAAGGAACCAACAAATTTTAATAAAACCGATAATAATATTTCAAAAATTATTGCCTATGGAGGGTATCACGTGGTCACAAAAGGTTATTTCGAGACAATGTGCATTCCAGAAAGCAGAAACGCACAAATAATTAAATTTATTGTGAATGATACCACCTCTAAACCGATTTTAAGTTTAAGTACTTGTGTTCAATTAATTTAGTTAACAGAATCCAAGAAGTGGAAGAAGAAGAAATTGAAGAAAGTCAAGGAGAAAAGGTAAAGATTATTGCGGAACATCCAATGATCTTTAAAGGTTTAGGAAAATTACCTTTTCAGTATAAAATAAGATTAAATGAGGGAGCTGTACCAGTTGTTAAACCAGTCAGAAGAATCCCAGATGTGCTGAAGTCTAAGTTAAGAAATGACGAGAATGGAAAAAGCAGGAATTATTTCCAAAGTCACTGATCCAACAGATTGGGTGAATGATTTAGTAATTGTGGAGAAAAAAGATCATTACGCATTTACTTGTCACCGCCTGAATTAAACAAATTTGTAAAACGAGAAATTTTTCAAATACTTACCATTGAAGACGACTACAAATTTATCAGGAAAATCTGTTTTTACTGTGCTGGATATGGATGATTTTCTGCAGATACCGTTAGAGACGTCATCATTATATATGTGTACATTCAACACGCCATTTGGACGATTTAAATTCAACAGATTGCCCTTTGGACTGTGTTCAACAGCCCAGCGTGAAAATATTAAAATATTTGGTGACATTAAAGGTGTACAAGTGTTTTTTGATGACTTAATAATAGCAGCTGAAAATAAAAGTGAGCATGACAAAATTTTAAAACAAGTGATGGGAAAAATTGAGCAGTGCAATGTAAAATTTAACCCGACGAAAATTCAGTACAAAGTAAATGAAGTGAAGTACTTAGGTTTTGTTTTTTTAATAAGTGGTATGAAGCCGGACAAAAAACAAATAGAAGCTATCCAGAAGATAAGCGAACCTGAAAACAAGAAACAACTGCAGAAATTTTTAGGTGTAATTACATTTCTACACAAGTTTATTCCTCACGTCAACCATTACAGCGCCTTTAAGAGATTTGTTGAAAAATAATGTAACTCGAATAAGCAAACTTCTTCCAGTTTGCTTATTCGAGTTAATAAACATTTAAGATCGTTACGTTTAAACAAACTAGATTCCACGTTTGCTAAACATTTGGCAGAAACAAATCACGCTTTTGATCGTTCTAATAATGTGATATTGTTACATAATTTACCTAAGGAAATAAATTAAACATAGGCTGAGAATTTAGATATTTTTTTACATAAAAATATTCTTTCCATTAATATTATCAATGAACAAACCATCTCTAGCACAGACAATGTTCTAAAATCAATTCAGTGGAATTTGTGTGAATGATCATTACATCTATGATATAATGAAATAAAAAAAATTTATTAACAACCACTCATACATCAAAAATTTTACAAAAAAATTTTACATGAAATTTCTCTAAAATATTATTATATATTATATTATACAGTGATCGCCAGATAAGTCGGGCTATATGGGAAATTTTTTTATTATTGATTTCTCAGAAAAATTTATTCTTTATAAAAGTCTCTGCATCTTCCAAACTCAACATACACTTATCAAAATTTGAATACCTGTTGTCATATACCGAGGAGATCAAAATATTTGAAATCGACATAAGAGTAAAGTACCTTTATTTTTCAAAATACGCAGAAATATTATTTGAAAAAGTTATTAAAAATTGTTCTGAGATCTTAAATATGTAATGTCTAGGAAGAAAAAAAAAATTTGGACAAAAAAGTTAAAGATTTATGGTATGAATGTTATTGATCATAATTTCTAATTGGTAGAAGAGCGAAAAAGAAATTCCAGAGTATATTAATATCACATCTGAAGAAACGTCCATCTTTACACTTTCAAAGTTCTACGATACACACGTTGAAACGAGAAAAATTGAAAAATATGGAAAATTTCTTTTTTCACCGTAGGCTGCCATGATTTCATACTTGAGATCTCATAACATTTCTGAATAGCTTTTCCAAATAATATTTTCGCGTATTTTGAAAAATAAAGGTACTTTACTCTTATGTCGATTTCAGATATTTTGATCTCCTCGGTATATGACAACAGGTATTCAAATTTAGATAAGTGTATGTTGAGTTTGGGAAGATGCAGGGACTTTTAATTTATAAAGAATAAATTTTTCTGAGAAATCAATAATAAAAAAATTTCCCATATGGCCCGACTTATCTGGCGATCTCTGTATATGTTACCTAATATTATAAATTATTATATAATTTTTAAGTAAGTAATTTTAAAATTTACATATTTAAGACAATTATTATTAATTATTTATTTTTAGGTATAATTTTACAATGACTTGAAAATGCCTTTATATTAAAAAGGCGAAACCGGTCGTTATAATAAAAAACATTGTGCCAAGACATAGCATTTGATTTACCAATATTACCTACTCAAGTCCATACCATCATCAAAGCAATGGCTTATGTGAAAAAGCAGTCGAAATTGCCAAGCGTATTATAAAAAAAGCTTCAAATTTTGATGATATCTATAATGCCCTTCTGGAATATCGAGTCACTCAGTTATAAGATATTTTTGATTTAATACATAAAAATCTACCATTTATTAGATTAAATATTTCTAATTTTATTGATATAGCCATGAAAACAACAAACAATTGCATTTAACGTTTGCCGTTACTAAAATTTTTAAGCAAAAGCGAAAAAAGTTGAGAATCAAAATTATTCAAACGTTGATATTTTAAATCTATGAAGAATGATCTAAAATTGTTCAGAGCAGAGAATGTGTATTCAATGAAATATATCCCCTCTTGTCTTGTCACCCAAGTTTAAATTAAATCTACTTGTCTTTACTTACCATGGTTCCAGGTGACAAGTCTGCCGATACTTAGATCAGCTGTGCCCCTGCTAGCTACAGTGGAAATGGGGGCAGGTTATCTTACGGTGGTAAACTTATAAAGGGCGCCAGAAGACGATTTAAAAACAACTAATCGTAATTCGACTGGTCGAAGTCTCCAATCGAGCAGGTCGGGCAGAAAATGAAACTCTACTAAATAGAGACGAGACTATTGCCCACTGTGTGTATAAAAGTAGAAATTAAAATCGTAATTAAAGTTAACACAATTTATTACACAAATAAATTAAAAAAGAAACACTTTACATGTTACGAAAAGGTGCTTATTCTCTAGTGCAACGTTTAATCAAATTAAATCCGCATGAAGAGGCCTTAATTCGCTCTTAAAAATGCATGCGCAATAAAAGTGAAAGGGGTTACCTCGCGACCGATATGACATGTACCGTCTTTGCTGTGAAGTTGGCTGTCACTACGCCATCTAGTGGTCCTGCCCGAGTCGATGCTTCAAAATGGCGTACCCACACTACTTGGGAACGGCAGACGTACAACAAGAATTTGTCGGGGCACCAACACTCGATAAATGGGGAAATCCCTCGCGTATAAGCTTGCGGGGATAACCTAAGCCTGCGCTGTAACTTGCGCTCAAACGGAAAAGCCAAGTAGAAAAAGCCTACATAGAAAAAATGATATGCGTTAGCGGCCATTTTGGTCGGTCGATATGCGTCGTCATATTTTACCTGAGAAAACGGGAGCCTCAGGCTTGGTACGGAGATTAAAACTACCTCCAATCGTTGTTCGGCAGTGTCGAATGATTTTCCAGCAAAGCTGCGATTGATTTCTTCTCCAAATGAGCAAGAAATCCGTTAATTTTATCACACGCGAAAAAACACGTCCTTACGGCACAATGCTCGAACAACAAGAGAGAGCGGCGGCTGCAAAATGAAGCAGGCCGCTTCGACGCGTAGGAATTACCGACGACAACCAATGGCAGGCGGCCTGAGAGTCACATGGGGCCTTCATGACCTATGAGAACTCAACGATCACAGTGCGCAGGTGTTCCCCCATAGCGATGTAAAGAAGGGGCATCAGGGTTGCCACGGTGCGAAAACGAAATTACTAGGCGGTAAATCGCCGCTACATTTTAGCGCCAAATTTAAATGTAACAGTCTCCTATGTAAAATAAAATGTAGGAAAACAAAACGAAGATCAGTAACAAATAACGAAGATAATTAGACAATGGTTTTAAAACACAGTCACGCTAACACAGAGAATTGCAAACTAGCGGCTATTTTATTTATTTATCCTTTTTCGTTTTATAAGATCACAAGCGTCCCAAGAAAAAGATAATCAAAGAACAATTAAAATTTGTGAATTTCCATTTGCGAAATTCTATTTTCTTTGGTTTACTACAAAATTTGTAGTAACAGTAATCAGTGTTATCATTTCCATACTATCTTAACAAAATTAAAGATATTTGACGTTTTCAAATTGTAATTTTTTATGAATTAAATCGAAAATGTTTCATAACTTAAAAACTGTTAAAGTTAGGTATAAGGAATGCTAATACAGTTCGACGCAGCATATAATTCCACATACGATGGTGTATTAAAATATTGGTCGTTCCATTTGAAAAAGGTATTTTTCTGTGTTTGAATATCTTCGAGTGGAGCGGTACGTTTTAGGCACCCTGTAGCTTAATGAAGATTGCTTATGGAATTTTTTTTGAAAATCAGATTGCAGAATCCAGATTTTTAAGAAAATTGAAAATATCTCAAAAACGATACAATTTAGAGATAGGGAAATGTATTGCAAATTAACATATTTTTACATGTAGAATTCAAAAACATGATAAAAATATAGCATTCCATTTAAAATAAGAGAGTTGATGGTGACTTCCGGTATAACCGTGTTACCGTTACTCTATTCGGTCACAAAGGCTCAACCACGCTATTCGCCACCAGCGCAACTACGGTAGCTAAGCCTGCTTCGTTCCGAGTTCTTGTTTTTGTTTTTGTTTGGTTTTTGTAATAATAATTTTTGAATGACAGTTGTTTTTGGGTGACAATAAACTTGGTACGATGTTTTTTAATTTTACTTCTACCTCATCGCTAAAAGAAATCCCTGACCGCTCTACCGTATCCTGAACCCATTGTTGATCGGAAAACCCTCCGGTAACAACCGGATATGACTGGAAGTCAATTTTATTTTACTTGAAAAGATCCTTTCGAATTATCTCTCCTTCCGTAAATTTCTATCTAAACTTCATCTTTGCAAACTTTTAATGAACGGTCTACGTGAATAACCCTGTATAGGCAGGGCCTCCGAGATCCGGATCATGTAAATGCCGGTATTGTACTGCTCATGCATCCTAGGGTTAATTTGATATTTTCTTGCTTTAATAATAAAAATGTATAATTTAATTACAAATCTAATCAACTATTATTACTTTGTCTTTGTCTTTCTGGATGTTGGAAGTAAATTTCGCTCGTTATTACTAAATTATTGTTGTTAACAACACAATAAATTTTTAAATTTACGTCATTCTTGGTTTCATAACATTCATTTTCAGATCTAAAAATTTTACTAAAATTAGGTTTTGTGATATAAGAAATAAAACTCCGAAGGTATATGAAAGCTTTTTTGTTTTTGTCTTCACTGCATATCAAATTTTTCTTTCCTTTGTTATTTTCAATAATTTCTTGCATTTATAGCTGTTTCAATTTATGAAGTAGGGATGTGATAGAAGGAAAGCCTCAGAAAAAATAAATCTATTTAATGATATTAAAATCCAATGTGGTGCCCATAAAAAAAACGATGATGGTCAGAATGAGACGAAACGTTTTAAGTAAAATCTAACCATATCGTCGTAAAGAGCTCAAAAAAGTGTCTGTAGAATGTATTAATTTTGTTATGATCCCGTAAATATAACTTCAGAAAAAAATTTTAAAAAAAATTAGGTTTTTTGGTTTTTTGGAAATATGTCGTAGAAGATTTTTCAGAACGGATTATTGTTCAGCACCAAAACTTCGCCCTAATTTAAGCGACTTCGTATCTCTTACCGTTTCCGAGATCCCAATGGTGCGCCTCGAATTTGTAACAGCCTATACAGGGTGATTCAGGCAACCCGTTCATTAAAAGTTTACGGACTTCCCATTTGAATTGCTTTTTCATATTTTGGATTTATAGATTACCGATAATGATCTATTTAACTGTAATATTTTCAATTTCCGGACACTTCCGGTTATACCGGAAGTTGTTGTTGTTGAATTTTATCTTTGACATATTGATTTTTTTTACTTTTCAGTATTATTTCTCAATAGTGTGCTATGAAAATAAAAGTAATTCTCATTTTTCAATTCATCAATCCAGTAACTGTCAAAAAATAGTTTAGCTATGGCTAACCACTTATTTAACTCAACAAGAGACTTGTTGAATCAAAAATATATATTGTTCATTCAAATAAATAAATTCGTAGGTCCTATTTAACCATGAAAATGGTTAATTAACAAATATTTTTCTCTCTAAGTTCTTCACGTGCGCAATACGGGCCGATCAATTTATGAAACTTGACATTTCAAGACGTTGGAATAAGTTACCGACAGTCACGAAACGATGATACATTATTTAATAATTCACAGTTCAAGATCAAGTCGGCTAGTGAGTAGACGTGTTTCCAGAGCGCTCTTAGTTTAAGGTAGAAGTTTATTCCTGATTATTATTATTTTTTTTTGACAGATAGATAGTTCGGAACGTATTAGACGTTCTTGTTTTTTTGTTTTTAATAATGTCTCCCTCACCGGGCGGTGAGAAGACAAATAATAGTAATAAGAAATGTTTAAACACTTCGGACCGCATGGTCGTTGAAGATATCGCCAGTAAGAAATCGCTTGAACCACAGAAAACAGGTTCTCCTGACAAAAATAATGAGATTAATTTATATGATCCAACAAACTTTAATAACTCTGGTAGTAGCTTTTATGTTTATATTGAAAAGATAAATGATCAAAATATAGGACGGGTTCATCCCATGTATGTTGGACATTTACTGTTCAAAGAATTGAAAACAGAAGGAATTAAATGTGTTAAAAGCATTGGCCGTAATAGAATCAAGGTTGAATTTAATTCAGCAGAGAATGCTAATAATTTAATTAAAAGTAGAAAATTAGATTCTAAGAATCTGAAAGCTTATATTCCTAGTCATTTATTATTAAGAAAGGGTACAATTAAAGGCGTTGATACAGTTTTCAACGAAGTTTACCTAAAAGAAAATATCATTGCCTCTTATCCAGTTATTGAAGTACAAAGAATGAAACGAAAAATAGACATTGACGGAGAAATTGCCTGGGTACCTAAACAGTCTATTATAGTTACCTTTAAAGGAAATTCTATCCCTAATCATGTGATTATTAACGGAGTTTTTTGTGAGGTGGAATTGCTTGTTGGACGTGTTATTCAATGTTATAATTGCTTGAGATATGGCCACGTAGCGAAACAATGTCGTAGCAACCACACATTATGCATTAATTGTGGCAAGGAGAAGAATAAAGATCATACCTGCTGTGACCCTAAAGATGCTTTTTGTATTTTTTGTAAAAAAAGTTCACATAAATCAGTTTCTAAATCATGTCCACACTTCGAAACACAAAAGAAGATTAAGAAAAATATGGCGGTGTTTAATATCTCGTTTATTGAGGCTAAAACCTTAGATGATAACTCGTTTGCAAGCATTCTTTCTAATAATAAATATGACAACTTAAGAGATATTAACTCTGAAACTGTGTATCCGCCCTTACCAGGGAATCGGATACACAGGAAACCCTTACCACCCTCAAACCTCAAGGTTTCGTCTAATAATACAACTTTTTCTTTTTCGCAAGGTAATAAAAAGAGGAAAGCTTTTTCACCTATTTCTTCTCAGGGACCTCCTATGTACCCTCGCTCATTTGGACCTAATAGGCCTATTGTTTCTAACCCACATGCTTCTCCCTCTTATCGCAATAAATCGCCCATCGTTTCCAATCTACAGGTATCTAAAACAGGAAAAGGGGTAAATTCGGACGTTATTGATTCTCAGAATCTTCTGAATTCTCTTACAAATCTAGTGTCTACATTGATCAATAGTATTCACACAATCGATGACATTAAAAATATTAATGAGGAATACGTTAAAGAACAGGTGAATTTGGCCTTGGAGGGGGGCTACCTTTCTGAGTAAAATTCAATTTCAATCTTAACAGTTTAACGGTGATGCAGTGGAACGCTCGTTCTGCTGTTTCTAATAAGAAAAGTTTAGAAATAATGTTATTTAATCAAAATGTAAATATTGCCCTATTGTGTGAAACCTGGTTTAATCCTAACCGTAACTACAGATTTCGCGGATATAATATAATTAGAAAAGACAGGTTTGATGGTAAATCTGGTGTGGCTATTCTGATATCTAAAAATATTCCGTATAAAGAACTAGTTATAGAAGGAAATTTTAATGACGGATTATTAGTGTGCGGAATTGAGATTCGAGTTAATGGCTCTCCTCTGCACCTTTTTTCGACTTATAGACCTCCAAATGTTGGCCTTGGGTTTGATGATTTGAGAAATTTGTTTCTGAACTTTAGGCCCCCGGTTATCGTTGGCGGTGACTTCAACGCTCACAATGGATTATGGGGTTCGGAAAAGAATGATCAACTTGGAACATATATCATTGATTTAGTAGATGAACTTGGTTTGATTTTTTTGAATGATGGGACTCCTACTAGGTTTACATCTCCCGGTACCTCAAAGAGTGCAGTGGATCTGACCTTAGTCTCTCCAGAGATTTCATCTCTCTGCAGCTGGAGGATATGGAATGATGCACTTGGATCTGATCATTTTCCAATTTTAGTAAAATTGAATTGGAGTATTAATAATGGCACTACCATTATCTCTAAAACTAAATGGAATGTTGCTAAGGCTGATTGGTCTCTGTATAAAAGGCTAATAAATTCACAATTAGATAATGCTACCGAAAATACAACTACTTTAGAAAAGTATGAAATGTTTGTTGAAGTTATTAATAATGCAGCCGGTAATTCTATTCCTATAAACAAACCTTTCCAAATTGTAGAGATGTGACGTAGCTCTATCACGGAGAAAAGCTGAATTTGTGGCTTATAAAAACAATAGTACTTTGGAAAATTATCTTAATTGTAAGAAAGCTATGGCTAGTTCTAAAAGATTATTTAAAAAGAAAGCAAAGTTGAACTGGCAAAAGTGGTGCTCTGAATTGAACAGAAGCACACCCTCTACAAAACTTTGGGAACAAGCGAGAAGAATACAGAGAAGAGATGTGTCACAGCCAAAAATTTCGGATGATTGCCTCAATTCTTTATTCGATAAAATTGTTCCTACATCTGTTTCTCAATTACAACATGTTCATGTTTCTAAAAACTCTGACCATTTCTTATCTTGTCCTTTTCGAATCGAGGAACTGGATTTAGCTATTAAATCTTCGAGGAATACATCACCAGATACCCAATGTTAGAAAATTTAACGCACCGGGCTAAAATCTTACTATTAGAGATTTTAAATGATATATGGTGTAAAGGTGCTCAAATTAAAAATTTTAATACTTGTATTGTAGTTCCTATTTTAAAACCTGGTAAAAATCCAAATCTACCTGAATCTTATAGGCCAATTTCTCTATTATCTTGTATATTTAAAACCTATGAAAGGATTATTAAAAATAGATTGGAATATTGGTTGGAAAACAACAAGTTGTTACCTGAGAACCAATTTGGTTTTAGGAAGGGATTGAGTACAACGGGCGCCCTAACGCATTTAGTGACTGACATTCAACTCTGCTTTAGTCATAATAATTTTTTATCAGCTATGTTCATCGATATTGTTACGTACCCTTGGGAGGATTCGTAAATGGGGGTCGTATCCCTCCCGGAAGAGTACTCGCTAGCTCGAAGTACCTTGTTGGAGTTATGAAAGGGCTTGACTTACCTTCTCCTTCGCTTTGCTGAGGGGGTAGTTGAGGGGTAGTAATGGAGACGGCACATTCACTTAAACCCCTTTATTCGCCCCAGCTCGGTTAAGAGGTCTACCAGGTCGCCCAGTCCAAGCACAACTCTACTCCTTATCACTCCACGGGCGACTTGGTACCCCTCTCGCCTACCTTTCACCGACCACCAACAGGTGGCACAGGCACCGCGTTCATGGCAATTTCCCCTCCCCCCAAAAATATGCCTCCTGGCATTTATTTATTCATAAGTTATAAAAACTTAAGGGTTCTGCCTTGAACGCGTTCCAGTGGGAAATACAGTACTAATGATATTATTCGCATTTGTTACATGTTATTAGATTTATTCCCCCCATAGAGTCTTTAGATCAGCCGTTTTTTCCATATTTTGCTGCTGTCGCCTCTTTCAAACCACTTCACCTTGTAGTGCCGTTCTTCAGTATTTTCCATGTTCATGTGACTAGTGTTGTCCATCATATAACCATCGAAGTATTAATGTTTTTCCTGTGGGGACCGTTTTTGGTATGTTGTTGTAGTTTTGGCCCCTTTGGCATTACTTCTTGATTATCCTTTTTGGTGGTGGTATTTTATAGAAATGTGAGAAACAGCTGTGGTCCTTTTGTGGTCCGTATGGGCTTGTATGCAGCTCCAGACATCTTAGATATTCTAGATCGGCTGTGGTCCTTTTGTGGTCCGTATGGGCTTGTATGCAGCTCCAGACATCTTAGATATTCTAGATCGGCTGTGATCATCATTCTCCGTAGGAGTATATGCAACAAATAAAGGCAGTATCAAAATGTGCTCTTTATTTTTTGTACTGTAACTACTGGGGCTTTAACTGATTACAAATAATACCCTACTAGTTCATGCAAGATAACTTTTAAATTTATTTAATGCTGTGAGGACGATTGGCCACTCGTTCTCACAACTTTAATGTATATAACAGAACTTGCCTGAACTTAACAGCTAACTTAAATCTATTTCCTATTTCTCATCTTATTATACAGGTACCCTCCTATTTCTAATCGTTTCCTTACAGTATTCAATTTTTTAACATCATGAAATGTTCCATTTTCACCTACTGATCAGGCTAGGTGATCTAGCTCATTACATGATGTCGCAGCTCTTAAGTTTACTCTACATTTTCTACCGTCCGGCAATACAAATAATCCTTCTTCATAATTTCTTAATTCCATGGATTCATTTTTAGGCAAATTTTTAGTCTTAATACATTTTTGTTTAATTATAAAAGCTATTATAAAAAGTAATATTATTAGCACAGTGCTATACAAAATGCCTGAATTTATTTTTGTTTTAGTTTTAAAATTGGAATCGTCTTTTAGTTTTTTTATTGATGCCCTGACTTCATTTAATTTTTTTCTATTCTCTTCATAAGTTTCAGTTTCCATGACTTCATCTAATTTTTTCATATCTAAATTCTTTATACTATCATTTAAACTTTCAATATACAAACTGCTGTTTGTATTGTATGATTTTATCCTCCAATTTTTAGAAAATTCTGATGATTTAGTTAACGTGAGGAAGTCATTTTTTACTGGTTTAATTGTAATTTTATCTGAGACTGCTTTGCAGGTCGGTAACAATTTTAAAATTCCCGAATCGCACAATTCAACGTGGATAGTTAATTCTGATTTGTTTTCTGCTGTACACACTATATTCAATAGTTCTGAATAAGGTGATATGAAAAGCCATGAATTAACTTCATTCATTTCTTCAAATTTTAATTTTGTCAAATGAATTATTTCTTTTTCACAGTTTTGAGGCAAAATTTTAATCGGACGTAACAGTTCCACTTCACATGGTTTATTATTATATGAGTGAAATATAGTCTTTCCTTCTGTTAAAATGTAATTATTATTTTTTAATGGAATATATTTTTTTCTCTCTTGAAATGTTACATAAAAATATTCAGTATATAATTCGTTAGTAGCCAAATAAGGGCTTTTTATTTTTATAGATATAAACTTATTTTGTTGTATTTTTAGAGGAACTGGTGTAATTTTGAATAGTAAGTAAGGTTTTATTTGGACTAAAGGAATTTTTATATTCATCCCCAATTTTGAATCTTGCAAGAATGAAGTGACAGTTGCAACTTGAAGCAAAAGTTCGCTATCTTCATAATTTTGGTATTTTATAGGAAATTTTAAACCTTCAGGAATGATTGCTGAAATATTTCGCATTTCGTTTAAGATTTCTGTGGGAGAAATTAATAGTGGATGTATATGGCCTTGCTTAGCAAACATTATAACATTAATTAAATTTGTAATTTCCAATCGAAATTGATCAATAAGTAAAGTAAATAATTCTTTGTGGTCTTTTAAATATCGATCTATGCGGTAGAGATAATCTACTTCGTGAGACGTTTTATAATATCAAAATTTTCAAAAAGAATTTTTTCGTTATGGTTTACGTGTCCTAATGTGTTATTCAAAGAATCCACTGTTGATTTTATTATCGATGTTTGCTTGTCAACAATATTTATTAATTTTGCTTGTTTATTTTTAATCAATTCTATTCCTTCATTGAAATTTTGAGCATCTTCTTCAGTGAGTGTTCCAAACAATACTTTTGATAATTTACCTATAGCATCAAAATAACCACGTTTTGATCTATGATGAACTAATAAATTTGGAATTAAGTTTTTTTCCCATATTAATCTTGTAATACTGTAATTCGCAATATTAATATAGTTCCCACATAAGGAGACTCCTGCGGTATGGAGAGTTTCCTTTTTGCATAACTGCCTTGTTTCTTCGTATAAGTCAGTTATTTGATTAAATTTCTGTTCGTATGTTTCCAAATCAATAAATACTACTAATTTCCAAAAAGTTTTGGTAAAAAATAAATTACCTTCTTTTTCGTATAAAAGTCCTGATGTATTCCATAAGGGCTGAATACTGTAGAAGTCCGTCGGTGTCGCTTCTAAATTTATTGTAATTGGTATTTTACTGGCAGTCCAAATTATTAGCATCCATATTAAATATCGAATATTCGCCATAATTCCCTCTCAGTGACAACGGCTTGTACGATCTCCTAAAACTTATTCTATTGTGAGGTGATATGAAGATTTATTATAATTTTTTTTTCTTCGATTTATTTCTGTAGGTACCTGTACAAAAAAAATCTGTTAATACTAGTTTACAAGTTGATTTTAAATATTATTATTTGAATTTTATTTTATTTACAATTTCTACATTAATTACAATATATTTTATTATTTTAATTTTTCATAAAACAGTAGATAACAGTTTTCTGTGTCTAATTCTCCAGACGTAATTTCTGTTACCTTATTGTCATTGTAATTTAACCAAACATTATTCCTTTTATCTTTAATCTGTGCGAAATAATGCCCGTTTTGGGAATTGCCTACATAATTTACGGTTGCGTATAATCCGTAGCTTAAAGAATTTTGATTTAATTCCATTTTACTTGTAGGGAACTCTACAGTTCTGTTTATTTTTTGTACTGTTTTTTCATTCCACGCATATTTTTCGAAGTGAATAATTAATATTTGTGGTAAATTCACAATTTTCCAATATAAATTACAACTTGTTTTTATCTGACAATTTGTGCAGTGATTTTCTATTACTTCCTGTTTACCCATTATTAATTCTTGAAGGTATTTTTGGAAAGTAATTCCATCTTCAATTTGAGTTATTTGAAATGATAGATTTAGAAACTGATTTGTGCTATTTGCCTTGTGTCCACATTTCAGACATTTCATTTTGGTAATTGCCCTTCCGGTAAAAGATTTAAAATAGGATTTGAGTTCTGATCTCTTTGATCATTTTTCCCTAGTTCTTGTAACATAAAATATAATGCCTCAAATGCATCTTGTTGTTCATTTCCTCTAAACATTTCTGATAAATCTGCCAATTTCTTTTTTAAATGTTTTATATTAATAACCCACGGCCACATTGGCGCCCACAAATTCATAACCACTTCGGCGAAAATTTCAAGTACGCTTTCTTTTCTTAAACCACGTGAACCAACAAATTTGTAATTTAGAAACCTATCTTTAAGAGGTTCGGAATTAGCTAAACATTGAACTATTACATTTAAATAACACGTATTTCCAAGATTAACTAATCCTTTTGTTCTACTTGAAGTTGTATTATTTTTGCCATTAACATCACTTAGGTTCTTATTTATTTGGTTTTGTAAAGAGTGTTCTCTATGCTCTATTTGTACATTTTCTTCATCGCTTTTTCCATTCCGACGTCTTCGTACTACTCGTGATGCTATTGTATCCAAATTTTGTTTCCTAAAAATTTCATAATTTTTTCGAATTTTTTCGGGATTTTTCCTTTGTAATTTATCCTGAATTTTTTCTTTATTAGCCTTTGCTAATGATTTATCGTTAGCTATTTGGTTGTTAACACTACTTTTTATGTTACCTTTTTGTTTTTGTTTTAATTTAGAATTGTAGTATTCACGCGTAATATTTTTTGTTTGTTCCCGGGTTTCCTTATTATTTTGTGGTGTATTTTGTGATTTCCCTTGTCCTTCTTTTGTTGTTGTCTTTTCTACACTATCTTTTTCTTCCTGCTGATTCCATTCTTTGTAATACGGTGCCAAACGTGAGACGTGAATAACATCTTGTTTTTTCCTTTTCCCTGTTCCTAGTTCAATTATGTAATTTAAGTCGTTCCGTTTATCTACAATTTTGAAGGGTCCTAAATATTTCGGTTGAAGTTTATCGCTTTTACCTACTTGCCTTATAAAGCTTTTTACTTTAACTAAGTCACCTACTTCATATTTTACATCTCTGTGTTTTTCATCGTATCTAATTTTATCTTCCGTTTGTTTCACCTGCAAACTTTTAGCTGCCAGCTCTCTTATTTCTTGAATTGCCTTTTGGTTTCTAATGGCAAAATCGGTTGTCATGGGTTGTCCAAGTTCTACGTCACTGGGCAATAGAGGTTCTCTACCATAAACCAGTACAAAAGGACTTGTTTTAACTGCTGCTTGCACCGTTGAGTTGTAGGCAAATATACAGTGTGGCAGGAATGAATCCCAATCCTTTTGTGAGGCTGAGGTATATTTACTAATCATGTCAACAATAGTCTTATTTAACCTTTCTGTTAAACCATTCGTAGAAGGCTTGTAAGCTGTCGTGTACGTACTATTTGACCCCAGCAATTTTACAATTTCTGTAACCATTTTTGACATGAAGACAGTACCCCGATCACTTAAGATTTTCTTCGGTGAACCGTGTCTGCAGATTATATCTTCCACTATGAATTTCGCAACTGGTTCTGCTTTTCCTGATGGCAAAGCTCTGGCTTCGGCCCACCTGGTTGCGTAATCCGTTGCTACGATAATATATTTGGCGCCTGCAGCACTTTTCGGAAAAAGGTCCCAAGAGGTCTATACCTATCATCTCGAATGGCGCACCCACTGTGATCGGATTTAAAAGTCCAGCCGGTTTTTGATTTGTAGGACCTTTCCTGACTTGACATTCCGAGCAAGATCTTATGTATTTAGCAACGTCCCTAGTCATTCCATACCAAAAGAACCTTTTCTTAATTTTATTTAAAGTTCTTGTGATTCCTAAATGACCATTTATTGGTTCATTATGATAACTGTGTAATATTTCATTTTCATTTGTCTGGGAATAACTAATAATTTGTGATGTTCTGATGCTTTACTATCTATTTTGTAAAGTACATCTTCTATTATTTCAAAGTTCTTCGCTGTTCTCTGAAGAGCTGCATTTCCATATGTACCATCTTGTATGGCATTTTTTATGTTCTTCAAATTTTGGTCCAATTCTTGCTTTCTTGCTATTTCTTCTGCTATGAACATAAAAGTAGGAATATTAAGTGCGTTTTCTTCATCTTTTTCTGTCCCCATTGTGCATGGATACCTAGAGAGAGCGTCAGCGTCTTTGTTGGTTGTTCCGCGTTTATGGAAGATCTTATACGAATACTCCATCAGTTTTAACGACCACCGTATTAGTCGACTTCCTGGAGATTTCAAGCTCTGTAACCAACAGAGGGCATGATGATCAGTAATAATACTGAAGGTTTTCAGCCCCCATAAATAGGTTCGAAAATACTCCACAGCCCATACTGCTGCCAAACACTCTTTTTCTGTTATCGTATAATTCTTTTCATATGATGTTAGGGTCCGAGATATGTAGGCCAAAGGGTGCAATCTTCCAGATACCACTTCCTTTTGAAGTAGTACTGCTCCTATTCCGATGCCACTAGCATCGACATGTAATTCTATTTCAGCTTCGGGGTCGAAGTGCTTAAGTATTGGGGCGTTCACTAAATTGGATTTAAGGGTTTCAAAGGCTTTTTTCTGACTTTCTCCCCATTCAAATTTTGACTTGCTACCTATAATGTTGTATAGAGGAGTAGCAATTTCTGCATAATTCGATACAAATTTTCTGAAATAATTTGTTAGTCCGATAAAACTTTGCACGTCTTTAATTTTCTTCGGTGTCGGAAATTTTGTAATCGCTTCCATTTTCTTTCTATCTGGCAATATTCCTTTTGGTGATACACTGAAACCCAAAATTCTTAACATTTGTTCTCCGAAATGACATTTCGACGGATTTAGTGTTAATCCTGCTTCTCTTATGCGGTCAAACACTTTTTGTAACCTATTAATGTGTTCTTCGAATGATTTGCTTACTACGATAACATCGTCTAAATAAATTGCCACTTCTTTCCATTTCAAATCTTTGAAAATAGTGTCTGTTAATCTCTGAAATGTGCTAGGCGCATTACAAAGACCAAAACTTAACCTATTAAATTCGTAAAGTCCGTCACTGGTGACGAAGGCTGTTTTATGTTTGTCACTTTCTTTTACTGGACATTGCCAATAACCGCTGTTTAAGTCAAGAGTACTAAAATAATTATTTCCTCCTAAGAATTCCAATATGTCCTCAATTAAAGGCAAAGGATAAGCAGATTTTGTAGTTGTTGCGTTTAATTTTCGGTAGTCAACGCAAAATCTGAAAGTTCCATCAGGCTTCCTTACCAAAACCACAGGCGAAGCGTATTCGCTATCGGACGGCCGGATAATTCCCAGTTCCAGCATTTCCTCGATTTGTTGTTTTATAATGCCTTTTTCTTTTAAGCTCACTCTATAGGGTCTCGACTTTACTGGTGCATTGGTTCCCGTGTCGATGATATGTTCTGCCATAGTTGTAAATCCCAATGTTTTATTACTCCATGCCATAATATCAGAATATTTTTCAATTAAATTTGTTAATTTTTGCTTTTGATTTTGATTTAATTTTTCATTAATGTGGTTTATTTTAGGCTTATTTGGCTTTGCTACATTTCTCTTACCCACGGGAGTATTGTCTTCCATCGCCAAATTTCCTAATTTACCACTGCTGTCTTTCATTAAATATCCCAGAGCAGTGCCTTTTCTTAAAGAAACCGGTTTATTCCCGTAATTTCTTAGTTTAATTATGTTTCTTCCAAAATCCGCAAAATTATCATTTAATTCCAGTTTCTGTTTTTGGCAAAATTCACCTCTCGGTACAAAAATACAAACAAATGGGCGGTTTTTAGATTGAAGGTCTTCGGAAAAATTTATTTTGCACTCGTTTTCTTCATTTGCATTAATCGTCACTTCTTGAGCTATATTTATTTTAATAATTTTATTATCAACTATTTCTTCAATTAATTTTTCTCCTGGTAATTCAGCCCAATTATTTTCTTTCTTCTTGATTATTTTTCGCCAAGAATCTTCTTTCTTCTTCACAATTTTATTTTTAAGTCGCATATCACAATTTGTATATCATCGTCATGAAATAAGTATGTAATCATTTTCTGTATTACATCCCAATTACACTTATCTAGGCCGCAACAAATTTTGGCATCGCCAGAAATTTTACCTCATGTTTTAACGCATGTTGTTTTAATTTTAATAAAGCCGAAAAAATGTCCTTATACTTAGGTTTACCATTTGACGAATTTTTTGTTACTAAATTATAGATAAATTTATTGTTTATGTTTAAAAGTGCTAAATCACCAACTTTACAATTCTGCTTTCTTAATTCGTCGACATTATTAAATTTAAACTTGAGTAATTTTGCTATCCCTTTTGACATTTTTAGATCTGCTGCTACTGCGTGTGCCAAACTGTATTTATCTGACATGTCAAAGAGACTACCTTGTTGAATTGTAATATTTTTTGGTAAATTAATAATTTTGTCATTAACTTGTAAAAAACGTTCGTATGTAAAATTTTGCTTATTTACATTTTGCCGTAAACCATTACCTGGGTTACGTTCATCACGTACATTTAAATGTACCTTACGTGTACACTTCCCCTGCTTTGTTTTATCTGGGAGTAATGTTTTATTACATAGGTCATCTATTTTTAACTTGTTAAAAGTAACAGTACGTTCAACAAAATTAATAATTGCTCCTTTATCCCGTAAAAACGGAAAACCTAAAATTAATGGGGCAGCCGCGTTTTCCAAAACTAACGCTTTAACTTTTGTTGCTAAATCATTTAATTTAATATTTATTTCTGATAAACCTAAAGGAATTACATGTTTTTCGTCTACCGTGTTTAATATCGGGGGGTTTTCTAATTTTTTAATTGATTTAGCTAGTTGTTTAATAACGATATTATATGCTGCTCCCGTATCTAAAATTGCATTTATTAATTTGTTTCCTAACCGAACATTTATTGTAAGTATATTCATATTATTAGTATAAATGGGAATTATTTTACAAATTACGTTTTCATTCTCTACATGAGGTGGTTTTGCAGAGACTCCGCTTTTGAAAAAATTGCGGGCAGAATTTAGAGCCTCTTGTAACTCTGCCCTTTTCCATTTAAATCTTCTTTCTTGAATTTCGACAAATTCCCATGTTGCACGTTTTGTATCAGAGCAACCTTGTCTCTTTTCTCCGGTGTTTGAATTTGATTCCTCGAAGTAATTTGTAAACATATATCTGCAGTGTGACCCCAACGTTTACACCATTGACATTGTTGACTTTTCGAAGAAGGTTCTGAATTATTTGTTAACTTTTGATTGTATTTATATCTTTTATTTAAATTGCTTGTATTTTGCTGCCTAACCAATTTAGAATCGAAATTGGAAGTAATATCCCGGGTTCGAGGAACATAATAATTATTTTTCTTTGATAGCGAAGACTGCGTATCGATTTTGTTTATTAGTTCTTTTAATAAATTTTTCGTTGTTTCTTCGCTATGCTCTTTTTTATGTTCATTTGCGCGGTGTTTTGGCAAATAATAGTATTTTTGAGAACGGCTCTGTCCTTCTTCTCTTTCGGTTTCTTGAATTTTGTCAAAAAACTGTTCTATTTCCTGCAAAGTTGAAGGGCTTCTAATATTTACCATTTGCCGGTATTTCGGCAGTAAACCAGTCGTTATTCTGTACAAAATCTCCTCTTCAGAAATATCTAAATTTGTCTCTTCACACAAATCCAAGTATTTATAAAAATAATCGGAAAGAAGTTCATTTTCTTCTTGCTTCCTAGTAGCTAATTTATCTCGCAGCTTGATTTCATGTCCTGGACCAATAAATTTTTCTTTAAATTTTTGAATAGTCATTTCCCAATCCGCTTCTGGATTATTATTTACAAATATTCTTAACCAACTATCAGCACTTCCTGTTAACGAATTTCCCAGATAAGCTAATTTCATCTCTTCGTCCCAAGCATTTTTCTTAGCCGATAACCTGTATTCCTTTAAAAACGCCATGGGGTCGTCTGTTGTTGGGTTAAACGTAGGCGGTTCTACATATTTTGGGAATAGTGGCTTCCTACTGTTCAGTGCTGATATTATTGATCTATTTTTCATCATTCCCGAGTCTTCGTGTTGATCTCTTGTACACGAGAACACAGTTTGTGCCTCCGACCTCTTACCTTTCATATTGGGATCTTCAGATTGAGGGTGTGTTTCATTTACCCTGATTCTTGATTCTTTGGGTTTCGCCCCTGTACTACTTACTTTAGAAATATTTTTACTAAACACCTCGTCTATTATAGACTTTGCTGACCGATAATCTTGATTTAGTTCTTTTATATTTACCGTTTCTTCAGAGGTTTTATCTTCTGAAACGTGTGATAAGGGCAGAGGAGGCGGTGGAGGAGGAGGTGATCTTAGCCGCACACTCTTGGTGAAAGATTTTTCTAAAACTTCATCTTTCTTTCTCTCTTTAGACGCATCCGGTGTAAAATTATGTTTGGGCAGATGTTCTTTAATTTCGGGTAAATTAATAGTTTCTTTATCACTCGGTGATCGTGGGGTAATTGTACTTCTGGCGTTTGGAAAGAACACATCCTTATCTAGCGCAATATCAAAATCAAATTTGCTTGGTCTTTTTGGTGTATCCTCTTGGCTTTTTGATTTACTCCTCGTCCCCGTTGCCATTTTATTGTTTTTTAAATATTTGACTAATTATTAATGCGAAAATTGTATTATTTAATTTAATTCAATTTATTTACAATAAAAAGAAAAAAAAATCCATAAAGGAAATGTAAACTGCAAACTTTTGCGCTACAGCGGAAGTTTTTTCTCATAAAACACTTATTCTGCAAGAACGACGTCGTCGAACCGAATGCGTGTTCTTTTTTTTTCTTTTTCGCGGCCAGTAACCTGACAAATCGCTGAGCTACGCAATAACGCAATATGCAAACTTATACGTGTCCTACAAATTTATACAAATGAATTTTAATAATTAATTTATTTAAGAATTAATTTTTTTTTCTTTCAGTTAATAATAATTATTTAATTAGGTTCCCGCACCCGAATGCGTTTCTTTTTTCGCTTCGAAAGCGTTCATTGAAAACACAAAAATACGGAAATCAAAATTAAAAATAAAATTTGTTACATCGAGCTAAGGCGCCTCCACCATTGTTACGTACCCTTGGGAGGATTCGTAAATGGGGGTCGTATCCCTCCCGGAAGAGTACTCGCTAGCTCGAAGTACCTTGTTGGAGTTATGAAAGGGCTTGACTTACCTTCTCCTTCGCTTTGCTGAGGGGGTAGTTGAGGGGTAGTAATGGAGACGGCACATTCACTTAAACCCCTTTATTCGCCCCAGCTCGGTTAAGAGGTCTACCAGGTCGCCCAGTCCAAGCACAACTCTACTCCTTATCACTCCACGGGCGACTTGGTACCCCTCTCGCCTCCTACCTTTCACCGACCACCAACAGGTGGCACAGGCACCGCGTTCATGGCAATATTAAGGGGGCGTATGACGCTGTTAATTTAACTATTTTAGGAAATAAATTAATGGATATGGGAATACCGCAAATCGTTACGAATAACTTAATTAAAATGTTTGCAAGTAGACCGACCTTTATTCGTCAAAAACCAAATGGATTAATTGGGCCACGTTATAATCACATTGGTTTACCCCAAGGTTCGGTACTGAGCCCTCTTCTTTTCAACATTTACACTTCCGATATCCATAAAATTCTCCAGTCCAACATAAGTATTTGTCAATACGCAGATGACATATGTTTATACTCGGAACAAAGAACTTTTCAAAAAAGCACAGATACCCTTAGTACTGGAATGTCTAAATTCAATAGGTAGCTCTTCTTGAATGGGTTTGATTTAAATTCACATAAAACCCAAATTGTTGTATTCTCTCGCCATAATCAACCTGTACACCAATTTGTTTCATTATCCAACTACACTTTTCCGGTCAAAAGAGAAGTTAAATACTTGGGGTTAACTCTAGACTGTAAGCTAAATTGGAAAGGATGTATTGATAACATTTTGTGTAAATGCCAAAAAGGTTTGAATTTTTTGAAAATGATCATGAAACCTAATTGGGGAGCTGATCATAAATCGGCTCTTCTTTTTTATAGAGCTTATATTAGATCTATTATAGATTACGGTAGTATTCTATATAGTTCTGCGAGTAACTATCTCTTAAAAAAGCTTGATACGTTGCAAAACAAAGCATTACGTTTTTGTAGTGGAGCTATGAATTCTACTCCTATTCCACCCCTTCAAGTAGAAAACTTAGAACCTTCTTTAGCCCTGAGACGTGCCTTTATTGCTCAAAAGACTATGCTGAAATTTAGGTTTAAGAATTTAAGTATTGTCCATAAAATTTCCCGATTAAGCACTCTGGAGTTGGTTAATGAATTTTGGAAAAAAAAATGTTCCCCCTCGCTTTGTGATGCTTTCAGAGAGACTAGTTATATTTTTAATAATAATCGAGTGTATGATTACTTTGATTCTAAATTAACATACTTTGAATTGATAACAGAATTATCCATTATTGAATTACCTTTTGGTGATATACCTTCAGTAAACTTTAACATTCTTCGAGGTTTTTTGGCAAGCAGACCAGATTTTACTCATGTTTATACTGATGCATCTAAGTCAACCGCTGGTTCTGGGTGTGCAATTTTAATCCCTAGTGAAAGAATCACTTATCAATTCAAACTAAACAAAAATACCTCGGTGTATACTGCTGAAGCAATAGCTGTCTTTGAGGCTGTTAAGATTGTTGAACAGATGAAATTACCTAAAATGTTGATTTTTTCTGACTCTTTGTCAGTATTGACATCCTTAAAAAAAAATGCGTCTTTGATTACAACATTAATCCTGTTATCACGGAAATTAGGAATAAAATATTAAGACTTCAAAATAATGGACAAACAGTCGAATTGGTTTGGATCAAGGCTCATTGTGGACTTAAATTTAATGAAATGGTCGATAATCTCGCTAAAAGAAGTTTGCAATATGGACAACCGCTTAACAATGAACTTCATATAGCTGATTATGTATTACTTTATAGAGCTAAATTATTCACACATTGGCGATATACAGGCTGAGTCCAAAAAAACGCCTACGCAAATAGCGTCGGTGTTTATTGTCGTATTTGAGTGATCAAAAAATCAAATGAAATGGCAGAAAAAACTCTACAATATACCATACCTTGCGTCTTTAATGCATTTAAAACAGCTGCATGACAGCTGTCAACTTTTGTTTTTTAAACACAATGGTATAATTACTGTAATAAATTTCGAAAGAACTTTTTCTTCTGCGTTCAATGATGTGCTGCAATAAACACTTATTTTTCAAAACAACAGAAAAAAATAAAATGAAATAAATAAATTCTTAACACGAAATGACAGTTATCGTCATTTGTTTGCCTATGAGGAAGTACTTATAGACACTACACTATTTACCGTAAAACAGATATCATTTATTGTTCAGCAACTGTTTATTACGTCATTTCGTGTTAAGAATTTATTTATTTCATTTTATTTTTTTCTGTTGTTTTGACAAATAAGTGTTTATTGCAGCACATCATTGAACGCAGAAAAAAAAGTTCTTTCGAAATTTATTACAGTAATTATACCATTGTGTTTAAAAAACAAAAGTTGACAGCTGTCATGCAGCTGTTTTAAATGCATTAAAGACGCAAGGTATGGCATATTGTAGAGTTTTTTCTGCCATTTCATTTGATTTTTCGATCACCCAAATACGACAATAAACACCGACGCTATTCGCGTAGGCGTTTTTTTGGACTCAGCCTGTATATGGAAGGAATATTGTTTTACGAATCCCACTAGATATACTTTGATTAATCCTGAAATTAAATCTACATTTTGGCATGATAACTGTTCTAATTTCCCAAGGAAAATAATTTCTATCATCAATAGATTAAGATTTGGACATGGTCGTTTCCCTCAACATTTGTTTAAATTAGGTATCATTAAATCTGAAATTTGCGTATCCTGTGGAGTTGTTGGTGACCTTGATCATATGTTTTTTGGATGTAATAAATATATACTAGCATGCAATAAATTCTACAACGATTTAATTGGTACAGGAGTGCAGGCTCCAATGAATCTTTTACATTTATTAACAATATCGGAAAGTAAACATTATCAAATACTGTTTAACTTCATAACCAGGGCTCAAATTAACATTTGAATTACTGGAGTACAAGACAAACTTAAAGTAAAATTAAAACCTTTTTGATTTTAAAACTTTTGAGACTGGCTGCATGATATTATATCGAAGCCAAAAAAAAAATAATAATAATAATTGAAATTTATCTCCGCCCACAATAATTTTATATCCGTAGATACGTATTGCGGCAGCTAAGCTGCCATCTTCAGTACAATTTAAAAAACACTACATGAAATCTAATAGCTACCTACCTACCTATCTACCTACCTGATCATACTATCTATACTACTAATAGTATCTAAAATTAACAAAATTAACACTAAAAAATGAAATTTATCTCCGCCCACAATAATATTAACAGTCAAAACCTACCAAAACCAACCATAAATTAAATGAGAAATGACAGCAACCAAATCTGATAAGACAAAATTCTATGATTTACTTTCTTGATTCATATTCATACGTTTACGTCGACGTAATATGATGCAAAAACCTTCGAAACAACGTAAATTCCTACAACCGGGTTCATAAAGTTAACGTTAAAAAAAAAAAAAAGATTTTCGGTCAAAATTATTAAATTATTACTTCTCTTAATTTTATCTGACTGCATCAATTCTATAAGGTAAAATCTTAGGTAATAGTATTTGAAGTTTTTGAGAATGTAGATTCTCCGAGTTTCCTATCAAGATAGGGTACTTGCCTAAAATATTTTTATGTGCTAGAAAAATTGCATTCATGTCATGTGCGTGTTACATTTTTTTAAAATTAATTATAACAAGAGAAAAATACAGTGAGCCTCTAAAGTATGGAGTAAAATTCGTAATTTCTTTATTTTTGATATTTCGAAAAAACGCTCGGACAGGTAAATTTTGTTTTTAAAAAGCACACATTTTCAAGTGAAAATCAATTTTTGACTGTCATTTGTTTTCGAGTAATGACGTCATCGACATTTTTTTAAATAGCAACCCCCAATTTATTTCTTGATTCTGATAGCTCATTAAATTCTCTATCCAACCGCATCAAAAATTTAATATATTTTATGAGAAAAATTTATAATAATAATAATTTAATTTTCGGTTAAATGACGAACCATGATTACTCGACTTGAAAAGACTTTGTTTAAATGAAAAAAATGACAAGTTAGATATCATTTTGGTTTTGTTGAAAATGTCAGGCCTACTTCATTTGTAGGTAGTAGATGATTCATTCATTTTCAATAATTTTTTTTTCAAAATTTTTCCCATAAAACAATAAATTTTTGATGTGGTTGGATAGAGAATTTAATGAGCTATCAGAATCAAGAAAAAAAATTGGGGGTTGCTATTTAAAAAAAATGTCGCTGACGTCATTACTCGAAAACAAATGACTGTCAAAAATTGATTTTCACTTGAAAATGTGTGCCTTTTAAAAACAAAATTTACCTGTCCCAGTGTTTTTTCGAAATGTTAGAAATAAAGAAATTACGAATTTTATTCCATACTTTATAGGCTCACTGTATTTAAAGTTTCATATAGTCAAATTCACGCCAAAACGCATGTGACGTAGATAATTTGTAAACAGTGAGATATCCATGGTATCCTTCATGAGGTTATGTAAATGTGACAACTAATGTAAATGGTGGCAATTTTTAATTAACGCAGACCATTCTGTGAGTAAATGCCTGCAAATGAAGACATTAGAAAATTAGAATATCATTAGCTGAATGATATCTTAGTTTTTTAATGAAACTAAAACCCGATCATTATTAATCATCAAATATCCAGGACGCCAAGTTTTGCTTCACACCGAAAATAAAAACCTGCCTTTTTTAAAATTTCTCCTCGTTATTGGCCGTGAGTTATTACTTATTAGTTATGAATCAGCCTCAATCGACCTGACATGACGTATGAAATAGCAAAATCCCACTTTTAAACTAACAAAACTGAAATGGTTCTCTTGCCAGAAGGCGAGTGACAGTACTCTATTTAGGAGTGCTTCCATGAGTTTTCCGAAAAATATGCCAATCTTTTGCATCCTTATGATTATGATACATTTCGCACGTGTTTGAATTATGTTTTATTTTTGTAATGCACAATCTGATTCGAATAAAATTCTGTGGCAAAAATCAATAATAAATTTTTTTACGAACTTTATGAAGGACCACTATACAGGATGTTTTTATAAGTGTGGCTGAAAAGAGAATCTTGGTATTTACATGTACTGGATAATTGATCACTTGCTTTAAATTTAATGTGTAATTTTTTTTGTATTCTACCCCGATTCCGGCGGCACTGGTGAATAAGGATATTTCTTTAAATAAATTATTAAGAACAAAAATATAATAATTTTAAATAAATAATAAATAAATAAATATTTGTATAAAAATTTAAAAAATCGGATTTTTATATATTTATTATCATGATATACCGTGAATTTATTTTAACATAAAACATGGCTGTTACGTACGAATCTAAGAATCCACAGCAACATTTACAATTTGTAAATTAAACTGGCCTTTTTAAAATAGAACATGAGATGACAGCTGTCATGAATCTGTTCTGTTATTAGTGATTTCGATATACTTGTGCTACAAACTAATAGACTCTTTCAATTACATTAGATAAGTTTATTCTTGTTTAAAATAAGTAAACTTAAAGCATAAGGAAAACAGAAATTCTTTAATTCAAAACAAACACCACAACAAGTTTTCAAAAATTTCTTCATTTACCTCCATGCAATATCCTAAACAATTATAAAAGTTGTTAATTCCATTATGTAGTTACTTCTCCAGGGGTAATTCTTACTGATACATTTTCACTAACTTTCTTCGCCTGACAGATGTTCCAAATTAAAATAGACAAAAATTTTCTTTGATATGACATTAAAAACCTTAACGACGACGATCATGCAACGATATTTTTAAAAATTGGAATTAGTGTCCATAGTAATATGAATAGCAATGCTTCATATTAAAATAAAATCATGGTATATCAAGATATAAATCAAAAATTCGATTCTTTAATTTTTATACCGGGTGACATTGAAAAAACTACAATTCATAGTACTACGCGATAGAGGACCATAAAATAATAAAAAAGGTCTTATACACTAATGTCCGATTGTCTTTTGTTTTCAAGTTATAGGAACTTAAATTTGAAATTTTTTTTTAGAAAATTTATTTCTCTTCAATATCTCACAACAAAAAAATCGCTACTTGGTCGACATGAGCTTTAAAAACAATAACATAACAACAAAGAAAAACAATAGTACCTATTTTCCTCTAAAGAAGGTGTTCAAACTGTTTTTGAAGCTTATGTCGATCAAGTAGCGATTTTTTTATTATGAGAAATTGAAGAGAAATAAATTTTCTAAAAAAATTTTTCAAATATTAACATGTATTTTGAAAACAAACGGCAATCGGACATTAGCCTATAAGACCTTTCTTTATTATTTTATGGTCCTCTATCGCGTGCTACTATGCATTGTAGTTTTTTCAGTGTCACCCTGTATAAAAATTAAGAGTATGATTTTTTATACCCTGATCCTAATATCCATATACCAAAAGTGATTTTTTCAATATTTATTTTTAATTTTTTACAAATAAAGTGGTCCGTTCGTCTTATTACATATTTTACTCTGCCAATTTTAAAATGTTAATAATAAATACCTGCAACAGGGTGATTGAAATTCGAGGGCCGGCATGGGGATATCGCTTATTATAGGAGATAGAGAATCGGTTAAATGAAGGCAAAGTTGCGAAATTTCATAGTGATTAATAATCTGTTAAGATATATTGAAGATATATTGAAATATCTCAAACGGTTTTTTCACAATCGAAGAAATAGTAAAAATTCCGATTTTCGAAAATCGAACATAGAAAAAATCATAAATAAAGAAGTTTCTTTATTTATGATTTTTACCAAAATCTGTAAAAACATTCCTGAAGCAATTTTTTACGCTTGATTAAATGCCGACCGTACTTTATTTCTAGAGCGATTCGTTTTTGTTTTTCCAGAGCCAACTTCATTTTTTCTTATGGGCGCGATTTTAATTGTTTAGACAGATAGATAGCACATTTACCTCTGAATTCACTAGTATGCCACACTTGCTATTTTATTTTAATTTTCATTGAGAAATTTTGAAAAAACTGAAATTAGATTCACACATTAACTTAGCTTAGGTTCAACTGTATGCTGCGTTGCCAAGGATACCTATATCTATGTTTAATTGGTATGTCATTAATACAGAATCGCATATTCAAATGAAGAAAAACGTGATATGTTGTGCATTTTTTATTTGTCACAAAAATTCCACTACAAGTGTTCAAGTGTATTTAGAAACCTATCCGAGGAGAATTGAACCAAGTAAGTAGTAGGGATAGGCCGATTCTGGAACCTCCTCCGACCTTGACGGAAAAATTCAAGGTCAAGGTCGGAGGAGGTTCCAGAATCGGCCTATCCCTGACGTGGCCTTCGCCATAACCTTGACATGGAGGAGGTTCCAGTTTCAAGGTCAAGGTCGGAGGAGGTTCCAGAATCAACCTATCCCTGACGTGACCTTCGCCATAACCTTGACATGGAGGAGGTTCTAGATTCAAGGTCAAAGTTGGAGGAGGTTCCAGAATCTATCTTGAGGTGATCTTGAAAACCTCGAGCTGACCTTGACATAATCTTGAAACGACTTTGACCTTAAGGTGTTATTGAAAATATATCCCGACTTATAAGCTCTACAAATTACTATGTGCAACACTCGCATTGAGTTAATTTATTGGATCTTTTGCACGGTTAAAAGTCAGTTGCGAATGTTGGGTCAAAGCTTGTCGATCGCGTCTACAATTTTTAGAAAAAAATCTGAATTTTTTTAATTATAAAATATATTTACATAATTACCTTTACTGGAATTTTATTTTCCAGTATTTAATTAAACTTTAAGAAATATGTATTCAATGTGAAAATAATTTAATTTTTCTACTCCCATCTTTAAAACACAAATCATCGTATTATCGTTTCCAAGTTGCTAAGTGATCTTTTAAATACACATTGACAAGCTGTGACTTTGTGCGTTTTAGTCACGGCACGTCACGGCACAATTTCCGAATTTTAGTATTTCTGTGTTGGTCGTAGAAATTCGATTTATAAACTTCTCTAGACACTCGTTTAATAAACACTCGCTTCGCTCGTGCCTAATTAAAACTCGTGACTAAAATTCCGTTTATAAAACTTGTTGCATAATATACTATTAAAAACTGTAAGGATTGTTTAATCATTCGGACATTCGGCGATTGTCAATGGAGTGAGTTGTGTTCAGTTGAGCTCCGTAAAAATTAATCGTTATAAAGCCGCTTCATATTTCTAAGTTTTTAAAAGTGCGTCTATGTAAAACATATAACTAGTAGTGTGTTCCTGCAAAGGTTTTGCAAGTCGTTTTGTTGCCATTATAATCAGTTTTATTAATACACCTGAAATGTCTTATAAATTAAGAAGCAAAGAACAGGAAAAGGAGACGGAAGATCTGGGAGAACTGGCTAAAAAGCTAGCTATAGAACTAATGCAGGATGAAAATTTCATCAAGCTTATTGTGGAGAATGTTACGAAGGTAGCTATGGGTGTCCTGGAGAAAAAATTTCAGTCCTTGGAAAGTGAAATTACGGAATGTCGGAACACGGTTCTTGAAGTTGAAAAAGAGACGAAAAGTATTTCGTCCTCTTATCACAACATGAAACAAGAGATAGCTAATTTAAAGACAGAGATAAGTAATCTGAAAAATACGTGCGATGCGCTTAAGGAGAGGGAAGACTGCCTCGAGCAATATTCAAGGCGAAATTGTTTACGTTTTTTCGGCATCCCAGAGCAAAAGGACGAGAACTGTTCGAACATTATAATGGACCTATGTAGGAATAAACTTAAATTAGATCTTAAGCCGGATCAAATTGATCGTTGCCATCGTGTAGGCAAACCCAGTAATAAATCAAGACCTATATTAATTAAGTTTGCGACCTACGCGTACAGGCAAAACGTTTTCAGTAACAAAAAGTTGCTAAAAGGTAGCAAAATTAATGTTAATGAGGATCTTACGAAAATAAGGGCAAGTCTTTTAAAGTCTGCCGCTACTAAATACGGTTATAGAAATGCCTGGACGCGTGACGGTAATGTATACGTGAACGATAATGGCGCAAAAAGAAATATCACTAACAGTCATGAATTGGAAGCAGTATAATAGCCAAATATGAGGTATGCTTAATTAGGTGAGCTCATTGTCACTTTAGATTAATTATCTAATTAGCCTAGAAAGTAAAACACTTGATTTATCAGAAATATAGATATAGCGTAAGAAATAATATTTTATTTGTTGTTCTCTTTCTTGTTATAAGCACCTGTTGGTACGTAGGTATATTGTGATTTATTTTGTGGTTACGATAATATTCTTAGATTTAGGTTCTTAGATTTTCATACATCGTTTTTTTTTTTTTTTTTCCATTCTTTGCGTTGGTTTCGATAGTTTAAAAGTGTGAAACTACATGTTATATTAATGCAGGAATTTATCTCTTAAGAGTTACAAAATATTTAAATATTCTTTATTTTTGTATTTCTAAATCATATGTTACGTTGGAATTTTTGCTAAAAATATTTTCTTAATACAAATTGTTTTGTTATGAGACAATTAAAAATAGCTCATTTGAACGTTAGGTCACTATTAGCAAGCTTTTCAGAACTTAAAGAACTTATTCTAAATAATGATTATGAAATTGTTTTGATGTGTGAAACATGGTTGAATGACAACATATTAACTGATAATATTGAGATTAACGGCTACCGCCTATTAAGAGTAGATCGGCGTGGTAGAGGTGGAGGTGTGGGCATTTACATAAAAAATGACATCACGTTTTCAATTATTAATGTACAAGATATTGTTAGTGTAGAGCAGCTGTGGGTTACAATTAATGTATCTAAATGTAAATATTGTGTTGGTGTGTTATATCGACCACCCTTTCTTGATTACAATGTATTCATGGAAAATTTGGAAGAAAATTTGTTGGCTCTGATTCCAATGCATGATGATATGTTGTTTGCAGGCGACTTTAACATTAATTTATTAAATGTAGATAATACATCTACAATTAAATTCTATGAAATGTTAGAACTATATGGCCTCACTCAACTGATAAATGAACCTACCAGATTGACACCAACTTCTGTGAGTCTGATTGACTTACTAATATGTTCTAATTCTGATCATATACGAGAGACAGGCGTACTTAGTGTAAGTCATATCTCAGACCATGAATTAATATTTTGTAAACTTTTTCAAAATTCAAAACCACAGGCCCCTATTATGAAAACTTTTCGGGATTTCAGGCACTTTGATTACGATATTTTCCAAACAGACCTTCAAGCTGCCAATTTTGATGAAATTTATAACATGAATAATATAGATGATATGGTAAACCACTTATGTACTATTATACGTAAATTATTTGATATTCATGCGCCAATTAGGTGCTGTCGTATTACAAAACCTAAAGCCCCGTGGCTTACTGATAATTTAAAATATATGATGAAATTGCGTGATGATGCGCATAGTCGCTTCAAATCAACAAAACTTCCTCAACATTTCGAATATTACAAAACTTTACGGAATTTGACTAATGTTGCCACTAAAAATGAAAAGAAAGCCTACTTAAAGTACAGACTGCGTACGACTAATCCTACGACTGTATGGAGGGATCTTAGGGACCTGAATATCTATTCCAAACAAGCTAAGGCGAGTATTCCGACTCATCTGTCAGATGTTAATCACATTAATGATTACTTCATAGATTCAATTTTGGGAGCAAGTTCTGCTGATGTGAATGTTTTAAGTTTCTACAGATGTAACTTACATGTAAACGTACAGGAAAATTTTAATTTCTCAGTCGTTACGCAAACTGAAGTTAGTAAATTGCTTTGCTCTATCACTACAAATGCAAAAGGTCATGATGGAATTAATCTTAACATGATTAGTTACTGTTCCCCACAGATAGTACCTATTATTACGCACATAATCAACTTCGCTATAGTAAATAGGGTTTATCCTACAGATTGGAAAATTGCTCATGTAATACCCATACCTAAAGTTCCCGATCCAATCGACTTTAAAGATCTTAGGCCTATAAGCCTACTACCAACGATGTCTAAGTTGCTTGAGAAAATTATGTGTAAACAAATAATGAATTACTTGGAAGTTTCCAATTTACTACCAACTAATCAGTCGGGTTTTCGTAAAAATCACAGTTGCTCAACAGCTCTGATGCACATTACTGATGATATTCTGGCGGCAGCTGATCGAGATGAGCTCACAGCTCTAATACTTTTGGATTACTCCAGAGCTTTTGATACGATCGATCACAAACTACTTTTATCAATTTTACATTTCATCGGATTTAGTGGCTCCGCAGAATCTCTTATAGCCAGTTTTTTGAAGGATAGATACCAATCAGTAAGTTTTAACCATAACCTCTCTAACGTACGTGCAATTAACTCTGGCGTTCCTCAAGGTTCGATTTTAGGCCCGTTACTATTTACGATCTATACGAGCAATTTAAATAAATGCTTGAAATATTGCGCCAGCCATCAATACGCAGATGACACCCAATTGTATTATTCATTTAAAGTTACGAATATTGAAGTAGCATCTCAGCTTATCAACTCTGATATTGTAAGCTTATCGCGAGTCTCTGCCCAACATAGTTTAAATTTGAATCCTAAAAAGTCAGTAGTAATGCTTTTTGGCAAAACATTACAACGTAAGTTACAAACTGAAAGGCTCTGTATTAAAATAGGCGATGAGTGTTTGCCTTGCTCTGGTTTTGCTCGCAATTTAGGACTCATTATGGATGTAGATCTTCGTTTTGTTAAGCATATCAGTTATTGTATCAGAAAAGCTTTCACTAACTTAAAATTATTATATGCTAATAGATCAGTGCTCAACACCACTACTAGAAAACTGTTATGCGAATCCTTGGTTCTCTCGCACTTTACGTATGCCGATACTGTGTACGGCCCCTGTTTAGACTTTTTAACGTGTAAAAGAATTCAAAGGGTTCAAAACACATGCATACGTTTCATATATGGCCTAAAAAGTAGAGAGCACGTGTCTCCCAAACTAATGCATTTGCATTGGTTAAATATGACAAATCGACGTAAATTTCACTTGACGAGCTTTTATGTTAAACTTATTCAAGATAAAACCCCAGTTTACCTCTACAATAAAATACGCTTCAGAACAGATGTGCACAACATTAATATTCGTCGTAAACATGTAATAACCACACCTTCGCACAAAACTGCGCTCTTTGAAAGATCTTTCCAATTTAACGTTGCCTCTGTGTATAATACACTGTCAAATGATCTAAAGTTATTAAATAAAGCTAATTTCAAAAGGAAGTTTCGCCATGTTTTACACTTAAAACAAGTCGAAAGCTTGTCTATCTAGTATAATGTGTCTATCTGCCTGTCTAACGCGTTTCTTTTGATTAAGAATGATTTTCCTTTGTATGTCAATTATCTTCATTCGTTCCATTGGTTTAAAATTTTGATGTACTATTCTTATTTCTATCATAAGGTTAAGTGGAAGAACAGGGCATGCTGCCGCTGAACTTCGCCTTTTGGTCTAAATTGCTTTTTTTTTGTTGTACTGCTGGTGATACAAGTTTGTTGTTGTAGACCAATAAAGACAATTTATTATTATTATTATTATTATTATATTATGCCTTTGGAATTCTAGTTTTCTTAAGCATATTTAGCTTCACAATCGTCTTAAGTTGTCGATGCATACTGACGTAAAATCTTGTTTTCGAGTGAAATTCTACCACGAGGATGAAAATTAGTTCGGTAAAGGCATCGTTCGAACGTATCGAAGGAACAAAAATATTGAAATTAGAAAGAGGTGACGAGACACTGTATATATCTTATAAGGGTTTATTGGAATTATGGAAATTGTGTGATATTATATCATATCGTTTGGAGGTTTTGAAGCAATTGAATTATAAAACATTCTACTCCAACATGATTCCATGCGTGAGTGTTATGGATGGTGACGTGAAGGAACTGTCAAAGCATTTCTCAATAATGAAATATCTGAGAAAGGGGCGATTACAAATGAATTAATAATGTTCGGAATTAATAAATTAATGTGTGACATAAGTATGCATAAAGCCGTTACTATGTAAATGTTTTGATTCATTATGTACATATTACTGTAAAATTGTAAACATATGAAATTAAAAGTAAAATTTTCTGACAATAGTTTTATCATTTACTCACCTAATAACTTTTGATATATAATGTTTAGCGACAAGAGTATCAGAGTAGTATACATTATCATCGTCAACTGTTAGAAACAAAAGCCATAAATGCGGCGTCGCATCAAGAGAGACCACATTTTGAGAAGTAGTGTAAAACGAAAAGGCCGTGGTTTACTTAATACGTTAATTAATAAACTGCCAATAGAGTTACATACACCAGGTTACAACTACTGCGGTCCAGGTACAAAATTAGATACTCGACTTAAAAGAGGAGACAGAGGTGTTAATGTATTAGACGAAGCGTGTAAGCAACACGACATTGCATATTCGTTAAGTGACGATTTAGATAAGCGTCACGAAGCAGATAGAAAATTGTATCAAGCGGCAGTACAAAGAGTTAAAAGTTCAGAAGCGGGACTTGGAGAGAGGGTATCGGCATTGTCTGTAGCCGCCATAATGCGAGCTAAGACGAAGCTCGGAATGGGGAACAGTGGGAAGAGAAAGCGTGCGATTAAGCGGAGGAAGCGCGATGGTGAATTATCATTTCGGGAAGCTGTCAAGAAAGCTCGACATGCCATTTCGCGGTAACAAGAGCCTCTTAGAAAATGTTAAATTGGCGCAGTCAGTTTTAAAGAAAACCACAAAAAAATAAGACGTCCACGTCAAAGAGTGCTTCCAATTCCCAAGAGAGGAGGATTTTTACCTTTAATTCCATTATTTGCAGCTTTGGGAGCAATAGGATCACTCGGCGGCGGTGCAGCTGCAATTGCTAAGGCTGCGAAAGAACAATTGAAAGAGGCAGAATGACATAATAGGGCTGTGGAAACAAAAGCAGCGGGAAGTGGATTCTACATTAAACCTTACAAAACAGGATGTGGATTATATTTACCATCTAATTCAAAAAACTGAAATATTTGCCTCGGCGACCATTGAGTAACTTTGACATACTAAAATATGCTAAAATATTAAATTTACCATTTTTTCGAGGAGTGTTTATGAGAGATACATTACCTAAAAAAATAAGAGAACATGAAAGTGGAATTATAAATTTAGATGATAATTCTGGTGAAGGAACACATTGGGTAGCATATTACAAAAGAGGTAGAACTGTAAAGTATTTTGATAGTTATGGAGATCTACGACCTCCAGTGGAAATGGAAAAATATCTTTTGTCAAACGGAGTAGGCGTTATTAATTATAATTATGAAAGATATCAAAAATCGAATTCTCAAAATTGTGGACAATTATGTCTACAGTTTTTAATAGCCTTACAAGTTAAGTAATGATTTAGTTCTTGAAAGATGGTCAACATGGAATCTTCACCGATTTCGTGTACATTTACTCTAACGGGAAATGAATCGGTTTTAGTTTGTGAGTTTAATCCATTAACGCAATACCTAACATACAGTGACTTTCATAAAGTTCGTAACAAATGGGGAAAATTTTTATTATTGTTTTTTGTGAAAAAATTTTAGTACAGTTAATTCGTGCACCAATCAAAATGAAAGACAACACAATGCCATACAACCACTCGTTTAAAATGTGGCTGAAAACTTGAAAAATAGAAAGTCTCGAAAATGAAAAATTGCGATAATTCAAAAGTTATCAATCTTTTTGTTCTATAATCGATGTACTCAGATAAAATTAAGTGTAACGAACAACCTACAATGTTTAAATACAATAATTTGCTAGAATTATGACCAAAAATCCATTTTCTTGGAATTTTATTTTATGTGATCTTAAAATTAAAATGCTGTTTTGAATCCTTCAAAAACAAATATAATCTCGTTCCTTGATCTGTGTATACTAAGATAAATATCACTAATCTGAAAATATTACTTTAGATAGGACGCTTTTTACAAAAAATTGAAATTTCGCTTTAAAAAACACGTTTTTGTTACATTGCGTTTTTAACAAATAAAAATAAATTGTTTTAATTTATTTTTTGCATAATAGAAAGCTAAGATGTAAATATGCTCTTTTTATAGAAAAAATGTTCTTTACAGCATATTAAATGCATACTTCTGGCCTTTTGAAAAGTATTGTACATTTTAAGCGAAAACTCGTAAAATAGTGTTAGCCATGACGTGAACTTAACGTCAACAAGCGAAAACATCAGTTGGTTCGTTGATATTTCTTGTTCATAGCAAAGTTAATCTTTATACATGTTCCGTTAAAGACAAAGTTGACTCAACAAGAAATATCAACGAACCAACTGATGTTTTCGCTTGACGTTAATTTCACGGCTAATATTATTTTACGGATTATCGCTGAAAATTCACAATATTTTTCAAAATACCAGAAGTATACATTTAATATGCTGTAAATGACATTTTTTGTACAAAAGAGCATACTTACATCTTGCCTTTCTATTGCGCAAAAAATTAACGGAAAAAATTTATTCTTATTTGTTAAAAACGCAATGTAACAAAGACGTGATTTTAATAGCGAAATTTCTATTTTTTGTAAAAGGCGTCCGATTTGAAGTAGTACTTTCATATTAGTGGTATTTATCTTAGTAAACACAGATCAAAGAAAAAGATGATATTTGTTTTTGAAGGATTTAAAGCAGTATTTTAATTTTAAAACCACATCAAATGAAATTCTAAAAAATTTGATTTTTGGTCAAAATTTTAGCAAAATATTGTATTTAGACGCTGTAGGTTGTTGATTACACTTAATTTTATCTGAGTGCATCGATTCTAGTAGGAAAAGATTAATAACTTTTGAATTATCGCAATTTTTCATTTTCGCGAATTTCTATTTTTCAAAATTTCAGCCATATTTTAAATGACTGGTTAGATGGAATTATGTTGTTTTTTATTTTGATTGATGCACGAACCAACTGTAGTAAAATTTTTTGGCAAGAGTCAATAATAAAAATTTTTCACATTTGTTACGAACTTTATGAAAGTCACTGTAGATAAAAGTAATAATTTAATACATTATGCAGAAAGAGGAAAAAAGTCTGCTTGGAAAACTATCGATATACCTACAGGCACATATGAACTCGATGATATTAATAAATTTCTAAAAGATTATTTTCAAAACAACAATATTCCTGATTATATAAACATTCATGGAAATAATAATACTTTAAAGGCAACCATAAACAGTTCGGTTAAGCTCGATTTTAGTCAACCAAATTCATTGGGAAGATTGTTGGGATTTGAACCCAGAATATTGAAGGAAAACGACAATAACATCGGTGATTTTCCAGTCGATATAAACAAAGTCAATGCTATAAGAATAGAGTGTAATTTGACCGATGGTTCTTATAATAACGGAGAACCAGGTCATGTGTTGTATCATTTCTTTCCAAACGTACCACCAGGATTTAAAATAATAGAATCCCCACTTCAAGCTATTTATCTGTCAGTGACCGTGGAGGTAATTACGAGATTAGTCGTTCGACTCTTAGATCAAAAGAATCATTTGGTTAACTTTAGAAACGAAGTAGTTACTATAAGACTTCACTTGAAGAGGTTTACATAACGATTATCTACGACAGTGGTTATTCGAAACAAAAGAAGTGGGATAGAATAAAACGTAATATATTATTTAAGCCACGAAAATATATACTGAATTGTTGTCGACAAAAGAAATTGAAATTGACATGAGAAAAAAAGTATTTAAAGAGTTTAGGTTATAATGTGTTAATCTAGAGAAAGAGAACAGTACCTTTTGAAAACTCTTAAAGAGATTTATTCTGTAGAAGTACATAGCCGTCAAAGGGTGAGCACCATCATTATACGTATTCAATTATTACCTAAACAAAATGGATATTTTGGGAGTGACTGATAAAATTAAAATGGATACTTCAATAACTAACGTTGAGTATCATTCACACTTACCATTCGGTTCATTATTTGGTAATAACGATGAAGTTCGAATAACAGTTCCGGAAATTGACAATTACACTTTACCATGTGAAAGTTATTTGTATGTAGAGGGAAGACTTCGTTTGGCTAGCGATAATACCAAGCATAGTCCTACAGCACAGTTGATAAATAATCCAGTGGCTTATATGTTTAGCGAGATTAGATATCTTCTGAATGGAGTGCAGGTGGATTCGGTAAGAAATGTTGGGGTAACGTCCACGATGAAAGGTTACTTTTCTTTTACTCCCAACGAAGCAATAAAATTGGAAAATGCAGGATGGCTTCAGGAGAAAGCAAGAATAAGCAATGTACTCGACGTTAAGGGAAATTTCGCAGCAAGCGTACCTTTAAAGACATTGTTAGGTTTTGGGGAAAATTATAGAAAGATAATCTTGAATATGAGGCAGGAACTGGTGTTGATCAGAACGAATGATGACGTTGATGCAATTTATGAAAGTAATACGGCTGAAAAAATCAAACTAACAATTGATAAAATTGTATGCAGGATGCCGTATGTATCAGTAGGATTGCGAGAGCAATTGGTTTTAACGAGGATAACAGATAGAGATGTTGAAATACAGGTCCCTTTTAGGAGCTGGGAATTACACGAGTACCCTTCCCTTCCAACTCCTACAAATCATTCATGGACTGTAAAAACTGCTCCACAGTTAGAAACGCCAAGATATATAATTATTGCTTTTCAGATTAAAAGAATGGGTGTTGTTGATGCTAACATGAGTCTGTTTGATGATGTTAAGTTAAAATCTTGAACAGTATTATTTCTAAATGGTGAACGATGTCCGTATGATAATTTAGACATCGACATTGAGAATAATAAATACGCCATCCTATACGATATGTATTCTAGATTTCAATAAAAATATTACCATCGTGAAAGTAGTCAACCTTGGTTCAATCCAAAAGAATTAGCTCGATGTCCTTTAATAGGAATTGACTGCACGTTTCAAAAAGATACGATGCATAAAAGTGCAGTAGAAATCAGAATTGAGTTTACAACTAAAGAAAATATCAAGGCAGATACTATCGCATACTGTTTAATTCTGCACGACAAAGCATTCTCTTATTTACCTCTCACAAAAATCGTACGTCAGTTGATGTAAACGTTGAAGCGTAATAACATTATTAAAAGTGAGGCTATGAGCTAAACGTAATTTGATTTTGTAAGAAGCAACATCAACGGAACCATGAAAGAGTTTGTTATCATTGATATCCAAGGATTTAGAGTGGAAGATAATAAATTTATACCGAAAAAGTTGGCTTCTTACGATAGTGAAAATAAAGAAAGTCATTTTATGTTTCAACTTCACACCAGTTTGTCATTAGTATCCAGAAAATATCAGAATGTTGCAAACTGGTTAATGACTAATCACCATTGCATTAGCTGGAATACGGGATTCGTTCCGTTATCGGATTTTGATGCAATTATCAATTCTTTGTGTTGTACAGCCAAAGTTGTATACGTTAAAGGAACGGAGAAGACTCGGTTTCTACGTGGAATTCTTACAGGAAGTACATGTGTAATACCTGTAATGGATTTGAGTGAAATTTACGGAAATGTGCAAAAATTACAACAGTCCGAAGCCAAGTGTCCGTTTCATTTAAGAAGAACTTGTAAGTGCGCATTAACCAACGTGTATGATCTATATTATTTTGTAATGAACCAGTTACAAAAACGTAATTTTTCAAGAAGCATTTGTGATATAGTGTGAGGGAACTTTGGTTCTTAGTTATTGAAAGAAAAGTTCAGCTTCGCGATGGATTCGCTGAGACGTCTTTTTTGCAAGTAAATTATAAAACACATTGTAGAAAAGGTTGGTGATGTCATGAAGAAGTACGAGACAGATCATTCTTTCACCGATATACCGGACAAGGACTTAATATACTTCCCCAAATGGTATTTAACTCACAAGGTCACATCTACTGATCTAGAATTTGTCTACAATAAGCTTCCTGGTCGTTTGAAGGCTGAGCTACAAATGCTCAGAATCTGTGAACACCATCATTTTTTCCAATTGGATTTTAGCGACGCAATAGACGGTCCAGCACCTCGTAAGATGAATTGTATTTTATGTAATTATGCTTAATTATTATAATAAAAGAAATCAAAAAAGGACACCTTGCTTTATTCGTTATTTATAAAAATAATAATAATAATTACTGAAGCGTTAAGATTTTGAAATACCCTGCATAAAAACGAATCGTAAAAACAAAACACACTTTCATTCGTGTTGATTGAATATTTATTCGTATATTATATATATCTTCGTTTTTTATAGAATCAATTAATAAAATCAATTAATAAAATGAACTTATATAACGTGATATTTTATATATTAGTTCGTATGCAATAGAACGGCTTTGACCTATGCTTGGTTACATAATTGAGAGTCGCAATTTTGGATACGCGTAGGTGATATTTTGTGTAGTTCAAGATTGCAATTATGTATGCATGCAACAGCGTATATTTGAAATTCAACATAATTCAGCATAATTTAGTCGAGACAAATCAGGATATGAATTAAAATAAGCAAATGCTAAAACTGTCCGAGGATATTGTTAGTATTATTTCCCTTCCTAGAGAAAGTTACGACACGACCAATTCATTTCTAATATTAATAATTTTAATTAAAGTGAACAAGTCGACTTGCGTTTACTTCGGCAAATATAAATTGGACCCCCTTATGCAATAAGGAACCAAACGCCAATCGTGCGGAATTACTTACCGAGTAAGGAATACGATAAAGTATATTTATTTTGTGTACTTGGATAACGTCATTATATAGACAATAAACCATTAAAAAAATTAATTTTGTTTATTATCTGCACTAGTCATAATTTTTATAAATACACATTTCTTTCGAAAGTTATTACTCAAAACTGCAGCTGGCGTTTGGTTCCTTATTGCATATGGGGGTGCAATTACGAGTTAACAAACTGAACACATAAACTAAATCTCACTCAATCCCTTGTTACTCCTTGTTTCTAAAGATGCTGCTGCTAAATCTGCTCCTATTTCTAAATCTAAATCTGCTCCTATTTCTAAACGTGCTCCTATTTCTACACTTGCACCTGCTTCTATTTCTGAACTTTATGACGTTCTTTCTCGTGAATCCAGATGTACGCGGGGTAGTCGCAGATGTACCCGAGGTAGTCAATCTTCTCATCTAAGGACCGCTGAAAGTTTGTGGTTGCCTAACCGTGAGTATGCGTTATTTAGGCGTCAACAAAGGATGACTAGGAGAGTTAATCGAAGAGCAGCTATCCTTTCATCTTTACTTATTTACAGTTGGTTCTTGTCCGATGAAATTTGTATCACAAAATCTTTTAAGCGGACACTAAATCGCGCACTATACACTTTACGTTTCGCAGTCGTTCGACAGCTTCGTCAGAAGTGAAAAATATGTTGTCAAAATAAACAAGGTTGTCAACGGAAACTGAAAAAGTAACTTGATTTTTTTTTTATATATTATATTTATTTTTTAATCTAAAAATAATTTGAACATTACAAATGTTAAAAAATTGACAGATCTGTGTTCTATTTAAGGAATCGAGAAAACTACAAAATGTATCGTTTAAATTTTTAAATTAGAGAGCATGGTTTGAATTTTTGAAAAATAGTCATTTTTGTCAATTAAAACAGTAACATTGCTTTTGTCTGCTACTGTGACAATGATGTTAGGATTTTCTTTAAGAAACTTTTTACAAGCCAAAAGATCTCGAATAAGAATATTATATTTTGATTTTTCAAAAGTCCTATCAATGTTCCTAATGTAATTTAGAAAATTAGAACAAAATGTATTTCTTACTTGTATTTTGGAAGTTGAATCTAAAGATTTTATACCAAACTCTAAGCTACTTAAAACGTTTAGAAAATCTACTTGTTTTTTTATTAAAATAGGGTAATGAAATTTTTTTTCCCAAAGCAAAAATGTATTTTAAATTTGACGGAATTTCAGTTTTGCTGTAATTAATTAACCATTTATTGATTGTATTTTGGTCAAATTTGATATAAAAGTTTTTATCTCTAATAGAAATAAGATTATCCAACTTTTTAATCTGTGTCGATCGAATTCTATTAAACAACCTTTCATTTTTTTGGTTTTCAAAATGTAGAAAATTGTTTAATGTAATATTATCTAGAAAATTACTTAACTGTCCTAAAGTATAATCTAATTTCCACATTAATTTGGTAAGAATTTTTAGAGTTACTTCAATTTCATATGAAAGAATTTTATTAGCGAAATCCGATACATATCTGTCAATTTTCTGACATGACATATCATACGCTCTTTTCAAAGGGCCAATAATATGATTAGGATATGCTCCTTCTTTTCTACATTTAAGCAAAAAGAGCTTACGATTTTTTATTTTGGTAATTTTAGTTAAAGTTTTAGAATAAATTTTGCACAGTACCTTACTTTGGTGCCCGTAGCGACCCTCCACAAAATTGTAAAATCCTATGTTTCTGATATCCATATTTACAGTTGGTTCTTGTTCGATGAAATTTGTATCACAAAATCTTTTACGCGGACACTAAATCGCGCACTATACACTTTACGTTTCGCAGTCGTTCGACAGCTTCGTCAGAAGTGAAAAATATGTTGTCAAAATAAACAAGGTTGTCAACGGAAACTGAAAAAGTAACTTGATTTTTTTTATATATATTATATTTATTTTTTAATCTAAAAATAATTTGAACATTACAAATGTTAAAAAATTGACAGATCTATGTTCTATTTAAGGAATCGAGAAAACTACAAAATGTATCGTTTAAATTTGCAAAATCAGTACGTTTATTAATAGAATTCGAGGACATTTTTATTTTACACATTTCAATAAAACGTCTTTTGAAAATATTAGACTCGTAATATAAAATGTAAGTATTTTCAGAATCAAAATTATGGTCATTTTCAAATGAATGTTCTACAAGCATTGAATGATTTTGATTATTTTTTGGATATGATATTTATGTTGGTCTAGACGTTTTTTTAAATTTTGGCTTGTTTCTCCAATATAACATGAATTACAATTGAAACATTTAATTTCATAAATACGTTAGGTTGTTTTAGTTTTGGTGTTTTGGTTTTTAAATTTGAGAAAATACTATTTAAATTATTTACAGATTTGCTAGCTAAAATTAAACTGTGTTTTTTGAATATGTGTTTAAATGTGTCATATAGTGGTTCAATGTAGGGTAATGATATGTACTTTTTGTTTGAAGTTTGTTTATTGTTATTGTGGATTTTTGAATTTTGTAAATATTTAACACGATTTTTTATTACTGATTCTATAAGATTTATTGGATAAGAATTTTGAACAAGAGTCTTTTTTATTAAATTCAAATTATCATAAATGAAAAGTTTATCTGAAAGTAAAACAGCTCGATCTGTTAAAGAAATAATTGTTGCAATTTTATAGTTTTTAGAAGTATACGAATGAAAATTAATATATCTACCTGACCACGTAGGTTTATGAAACCAATTTGTTATTAATTTGTTATTACGTCTGATGATATTTACATCTAGAAAACTTAGTGAATTGTTAATTTCTTTTTCTACTGTAAATTGTAATCTATTATGAAAAGAGTTAAATCTACTTAAAACAAAGTCTACTTTATCTGATGCAAAATCAATAAAATATCATCGACGTAACGAAAATATAAAGTTAAATTGAAAGGTAATGAGTTAATGACACTTTTTTCTAGTTTCTGCATGACAATTTCAGCTAAAGCAGGCGATAAAGGAGAACCCATTGCTGTACCGAAAATCTGTTTATAAAATTTATCATTGAAAGCGAAATAAGATGTTTCAAAACATAAAGTAACAATTTCTAAAAAAATTTCTTTGGAAATGTCTGTAAAATCTTTAATTTCTATCCACCTATCATTAATGCTTTTTAAAGCTAACTCTTTTGGAATGCTAGTAAACAAAGAAACAACATCTAAGGAAATTATAATACAGTTATTTGGTATATCTATGTTTTTCAATTTATCTACAAGTTCATAAGAATTTTTTATAAAGTATTCTGATTTTCTAGTAACTTGAGTAAGAATTTTTGAAACAAATTTTGATAAGAAATATAGAGAAGAACCTATAGTAGAAACTATTGGCCGAAGAGGTGTGTTAGGTTTGTGAATTTTTGGAATGCAGTATAATTTAGGAAATGTGGGATGCTGTACTTTAAGAGATTTAGCAATATTATTACTAATTTCAACAGATTTTTCTAACTTATTAATAATATTGAAAGTTTTACGTTGGAAATTTTCTGTGGGATCCTTATTTAATTCTACGTATGTAAATAGTATTTTCTCAAATTTAAAAACCAAAACACCAAAACTAAAACAACCTAACGTAGTTTATGAAATTAAATGTTTCAATTGTAATTCATGTTATATTGGAGAAACAAGCCAAAATTTAAAAAAAAAAAACGTCTAGACCAACATAAATATCATATCCAAAAAAATAATCAAAATCATTCAATGCTTGTAGAACATTTATTAGAAAATGACCATAATTTTGATTTTGAAAATACTAACATTTTATATTACGAGTCTAATATTTTCAAAAGACGTTTTATTGAAATGTGTAAAATAAAAATGTCGTCGAATTCTATTAATAAACGTACTGATTTTGCAAATTTAAACGATACATTTTGTAGTTTTCTCGATTCCTTAAATAGAACATAGATCTGTCAATTTTTTAACATTTGTAATGTTCAAATTATTTTTAGATTAAAAAATAAATATAATATTTAAAAAGAAAATCAAGTTACTTTTTCAGTTTCCGTTGACAACCTTGTTTATTTTGACAACATATTTTTCACTTCTGACGAAGCTGTCGAACGACTGCGAAACGTAAAGTGTATAGTGCGCGATTTAGTGTCCGCTTAAAAGATTTTGTGATACAAATTTCATCTTTACGTCCGCCGCAAAATGACTCAGACTCAATGTTTTTGTCTATGCAAAAGTCCAGTGTGGAGTTGGTAGGTCAGTCGCAACTTCGAGTTGTTGCAGATAATATCCCGCTAAATCCTAATGAATCTGGTGATTCTGAGATAATTAATATATCAGACCGATCAATGGAGATATCTCAATTATCACCAGCTCAATCACCTATTGGGGATAATATTAATTCATCAAAATCTGTTAACATTATTTTCAATATTCAGATTCAACCACCCCCTCAACCTCAAATGCCAGCACAACCACTGCAGCCCCGAATGTCTACACCTATCGTTTCTTCAGAACCACTTACATCTACCGTTTCTTCACAACGAGTTCCTTCACAAGCACCAGCACCCTCTATTCCTTCACAAGAACCCTTAGCACCTTCTATTCCTTTACAAGAACCCTTACCCTCCTTACCCTCTATTCCTTTACAAGAAACTTTTTCCAATTTATCTAGAGTTATCTCAACAACAGTCCAAAATTATTATGATGGAATAACGCCTGAAGTAAGGAATTATTGTTTACAGGGTGAGAGAAATCTTAGAAAAGTCTCGGACGAGTTAGAAACATGCGAAGAGATTATGCGTATAATTCGCCTAAGGTCTCCGACTGACCGGGCTTTGAGCGAACAATACGATAAAATTTCGTTTGTACGCGAGTACCGTCTGAGTCTGATCAAAGATTTATTTCATAATCTTGCCGCAGACATATCTACTTTATGATAATTCTTAAGGTAGATATGTCTGTGTTTATTGTTGTTAAATGGATTGTTCTTCAAATGAAGTTGTTCCCAAGAGATAAATTAGGTATAAAGTATACCTAATAAGACATCTGTATTATTAATGTTATTCAATTTACAGATGTCTTCACCGATGTCTTCACCAAATGGGTCTTCACTATTAGTGAAGTCCATCGTCTTAGAACAGGTAGAAATGAAAGTGAGTCAATTATTTTTAGTTTTACAGTTTACAGGTATATTAATTTTTGTACTCATCCAGTTAACAGATGGAACACTATTAAATGCGGAAACCGCAACTATCAATTATTCTTCGTTGCGGTTTCCGCAGGTCTCACCCATCTCACCTACGTATACCCCAACACCAACGCTGCCGGCGACGCCGGAACGGCCATCGCCGGAGCAGCAAGTGGCGGCGCCTCAACATCGTATCCGTTTGAGGCGCGTTAAAAGAGAAATATTAGCGCCGCCTGTGTTGGGGTCGCAGCCTCAACCGCTCTTCCCTGCACCAGCGGCTAAGACTGTGCAGGTGCAGGTGGAAGTGGAGGCTGGTTTGCTTTTTTATTATTACATTTTTCAACATTTTTAATAACATTACTTTTACAGTGAAGATTGACAGTATTAGGAAGATAGAGCGGTAGATCGCCCTGTCGGTTGGGCGAGACTACGGTGGAGGCGCTCTTTAGTTTAAGTTAGTTTAAGTTATTTATAGTTTATAGTTAAGTTATTTATAGTTTATTTAAAGTTTTTGATAATAAGTGTTAAATAAATAATTTAATTACAACACGCATTTTTACTATAAATAGCAGATGATATTAATAACTACAACATAATAATAGAGTGTCGCATTTGGTAAAGAGTGAAAGTAGAGTGAAAGTACCGTTTCAGAAAAGTACTGTTTTAGAAATATGAAGTTTAAACAACAGTCTCTAAAGTTACCTATATAAAATTTTAATGATGCAATCATAAACGAAACCTTTAAACGTCACAGTGTTCTTTTCGGAGGATCAACTAAACGTGCCATAATCAGTGGTAAAAGTGGATGTGGTAAAAGTAATTTGATAGTGTCTTTGTTGGTAAACGCTAATGGGCTGCGTTTCAAAAATTTATACATTTGTTGTAAGACCTTATCTCAAGAAAAGTATAACTTTCTGAGACATATGCTGCCAACAGTGCCGGAAATAGGTTACTTTGAAATTTCTGATACTGATAATATGGTATCCCCTGCAAATGTAAAAGAATATTCAGTTGTTTTTGATGACGTTCAATGTCCTACACAAAATGTAATTAAAGAATACTTCTCTCTTGGACGCCATAAAAATGTCGATTGTTTCTATTTAAGTCAAACTTATAGTGCAATTCCAAAACAAATAATTCGTGATAATTGTAATTTCTTAGTGTTATTTCGGCAAGATTCTACAAATCTAAAGCATGTATTTGATGACCATGTGTATGGAGACATGACCTTTGACCAGTTTCGTGATATATGCTACGCTTGTTGGAAGGAACCGTTTGGTTTTTTAGTTATTGATACTGACTGTACTATCAACGGAGGTAGATATCGTAAAGGATTCGACAATTATATAAACCTTTAAAACCACTACATTTTAATATTGTTCTTCAGTGTTGTAAAAGGCGTTAAAGGAAACGGATGCGCTATGAGTAATAAACTTAAAGCTGAATTAGCTACTGTAGGTGAAAGTTTGCGTACTAAATTAAAAACACTTAAATCCGATATCGAACGATCAAAACATCATATTGAGCAATCAAGAAAATACCTTCAGGCGACTTATTCACCTATTGTGGAACCACTAAGAGATATTGTCAATAAGCTAGATGTTGTTCGCAGTATTTTACCTACAAAAGAAGAGCAACAATCGTACGAAGCCAGTGAAAAAGGCTTTAAAGGGGACCCGAAAAGTTCTTTCATACGAAAAAGACCTCTTTATAAATTAAAATCTGATCCTTCATCACAAATTACATGGTCAGTAAAGCACGATGTGAGTACTTCAACACCAGTTGGTCGTGAAATTGGAAAGAAACAACCTTCCATCTTAGAAGAAGAAGAAATTCACGACATCTCTCATGGAGAACCTGAATCTCCACCTTCAAAATCTGCTTATGAAGAAGCTGAAGAGTTTCATACAGATAGCGGTAGTGTCCCTTTATTGAAAGCATCAGAATCTGCAGGTTATACGGGACATACCAATGAGATTATAGCTATTATCGAAGAATTGAAAGAAGCCAAAATTATTTCGTAAATTTTTAGTATTTAGCTGGATGATATCGAGGTCGTTCTTTAGTTTCACATCTTTGTTGGTCAGTTCACGATGACCATTGATAAGTTTGGAAGGCACTGTAAGACCCGAGATACGGGAAAGGGTGATTTAAATTTTGATAAAATGGCTTTAGACAAATAACCAAAATATTACAATTTATCCCTCTTGGACTTTTCTCACCCTTTGTTACCCAAAACTTTTACAAGCCGAATCAAGACGCTACGGGCGACTCCTTTGTGAGTAGCGTTCCTGGAATTAGTGGAAAAGTAGCCAGGAGTCGTTCCGTCGCTCTCCTTGGACTCCGTATAAGTTTTAGCCCTTTTGATCTTCGGACTTACTACTTTGGAATTGTTGGATTTTCCTCCTCTCCTGGTTAGGTAGTTATTTAATAAAAGGTTCTCTAAACTCTACTGTGAATATTAAATGAAATTCGGAAAGTTTAACAAATAAAATTATATTGGAAGTAAATTTGTATTATTACACATTGTCAGATAATAAAAGAAAAAAAAACAAAAATTACACAAAAAAATAACCCGAAACTCGACCAGGAGGAAAGATGGTGCGGTACATTTAGAAAAATGCGTCTCGTTAGTAATTGACAAACTTTTAAGCCGAAAAGACATGGAACTTACTGGGGACGAAACTTAAAGGATTTTTCTCTGTTCAGTAACTCAGGAAAAACACTAACGATTTAGAATTACGAATATTGATTCGTTAGCGAGCGAATTTAAAATCACTGACACAAAAAAAACTACACGAAAACCGGTATCAAACTTTAAAAAATTAAATCAAAAATACAACCGAACAAAAATTAAACTAAAATTTCGACGAGAATTTAACACGCAAAACTAAGGGCAACCGGGAACTAACTCTCCCGCGCGCGGCCTCTTTACTTAAGCCCTCGCCACCGCCTTCGAATCCTGAAGTGGGATCTTTTTCAAATTCAGCAAATTTTCGAAAAAGTCCGTGGTTGATTCGGGCTTTTAGCGGCGAGCCGCTTTCCACTAGGTGGCGTACGCATGTTGCTTTTACCATTTTTAGCCACGTGTCGCGCGGTTAGAGCCAGAGAAGCTGGTCGCACGGTTTCTTGCTGATCCCTTAAAATTGAAAACAATCTTATCTCCGTAACTTAATATTTTCTCTAGTTGGAGAGCACGTTCTAGACTACTGAATATAATATGTTTTTCCTGCGTTCCGATTTCGCGAGATCAAGTGAAATTTTTAAGAAAGAATTTATAATGTTAATTTGGAAATTTTCCCTACGCATTTTTCGGGTCCTTACAGCACATTACTAAACATACAGTTCTCAAGCATATTGTTTCTAACCAATTATTTTACGAAACATTATTAGACTTTCGAAGTGACCAGTTAAATGCCCAAGGCGAATTTATTCCTTCAAATAGAGGTAATCAAACGACGTATACGATTCAAGAAACTTGCGTGGTTAAAAAAGTAATCTTTCATAAACCTTGGAACAGAGAAATATATATCAACGGTATAAATTGTACTGATACTTTAATTGGAATAACGTTGAATGTGGGAGATAAAATCTCGTTTTCTTGCACAGCTGTAGTTTGTGCAACTACATTATTTGTTGAATTCATTATAAGGAAACGAGTTCTAACTGAAAATGTCTAATCTATCATCGGCTGTAAAACGTGATGTTGTCGATGAACTGCACAAACCAGCAAGGAAAAACTTACTTGCCGTCGTCGAGTTATAATAAAAGGTCTCAGAGATCTTTTCCAAGCAGATTTAATTGAAATGCTTCCTTATTCAAAGATAAACAAAGGATACAAGTACATTCTAGCTGTGATCAACACATTTTCTTAATTTGCTTGGGGAATAGCATTATAAAACAAGACAGGTAAAGAAGTAACCAAAGCTTTTCAAACAATCTTATCTGAAGGTAGAAATTCTATACCGAGAAATCTGCAAACAGATAAAGGAAAGGAATTTTACAATGCAGACTTTCAAGATTTAATGAAGAAGTATAAAATTAATCACTACAGCACATATTCTAATTTAAAAAGTTCGATAGTTGAACGCTTTAATAGAACATTAAAACAAAAAATGTGGAAAGAATTTAGCATGCAAGGAAATTAACCAAATAAATTCTCCCCATGGAAATCTCGAACACATCGCATGCCCATAGAGATTTGTAGCATCAAGATAAAGTAAATAATTAGTTACCTTGCTTGAATCAAAGCTCTGTAAAAATTTATTATTAGCGTTTTCAATTCTTTTAGTGCACATGCTCACTCCACCACGAATACCCATTCTGAAAAAGTGTAACATATCAACATCCTGTAATAATTCTAACTTAATTTTCGTCATTCGTAACATTGCATCCCAACTGAATCCCGGAGCTGTGAAGAAATGGCAAGGGTCAAGTTTATAATTATCAATACAAAGATCTCTGAAATTTTCAAATACGTCTGCTAATAATAAAATATCTGATGTTACATATATATCGCTGTAATCACCCATACTTTTACAATTAAATAAATTCCAAACGCGCTGTGCTCTTTCATAATCTTCATCACTAATGTGTTCATCATAAAGCACGTCATAAAATTCTTCTCTAGAAGGTAAGGTGGGATAATCTAATTTCTCGAATGAGTTAATAAAACAATATGGAAAAACCCCTTTTTGCCGTACTAATTTAAACATTTCATCATCATTGAAATATTTCCTAATTTCCCTACATTGCCAATCTTCCAAGTATGAGCCTAATTTTTCCAAAGACGATTGCATGAAACGAAAAGAATCTACAAATCTTATTTTGAAATAGACTTTGCGCATTTTTCCTTTACAATCTATCTTATCCCCTACGTGTATTAATTTCGAAAAAGATATATATTTTTCTTTATTTTGTGCGATCACATCAACGTCCTCTCCTTCTAATGCCATCGTCTTCACAAATAAATGACTATCATAATTAGAAAGATTATGAAAGAAAACTGGAATGAATTTTGGTATTTTAAAATTAACATTACACACCGAATGAGCAGCTCCTCTAAACGCTCCAGTTAAATGTTCATGGTCACGAACTTTTTCCTTAACATCCAATATTGGTCTTTCACAAATATGACACATCGTTGCGCTGTCGTAGGCCTCTTTTTCTTCTCGTGTTAAATCAAGCATTGGTTTAATTTTACTTGAATATTTATCATAAATCTCTTTAATATGTTTTTCTAACGATTTCATAAACTCAGTAGCAGCATTTTGTCCGCGATATAACTTTAATTTTGACAAATTGTTATTAAAGCTACACTTAATATAATACGCAAAAGAATGAGGTTCGTGTTCATAACATTTAACTGTAAAAGACTTATCTGGAGTTGGTTCAACTCTATCTAATAGTTTTAGTAAAGCCTCGAAATCAGCGTACACAACAAAGGGCAGTTTCAATTGCTTCTCAAAATGTTCAAATTGTAATATATTTTCTGGGATATATTCACCATATTTATTTATTTTTAACTCTGCTGATGGTAAAATTGTTTTGATAATTTTACAATCTTCTCTTTCGTGTCGTTGCAATTTTTCTACACATGGAAATTATATTAAACATCCTTCACAAATATATTTCTCGTGACCGTGGTGTGACGTCTGTTTCGACACTAAACGCGATAAATTTTTAATCCAACAATAGTGAGTATTTTCGTTACCGTCATCAACCAATAACAAATTTATATGAATATCTTTTCGATTTTTAGTAAAATGTAGCGGTCCTACAACTTCATAGACTATAACGTTACCGTTATAATGGGAAGCAAGTCCATAAACATTTATAGAAATATTGTTCTGACTTTCAAATTTTTTCACATCACAAACTTTCAGTGGAAATTCTAAATCTGTGAAATCTGCTACCGTGCTATAATGGGGATACGAAGATATCCTTTGAGGAAGACCTGTCGGTTGACACGTCGCTGATGTTATCGCCCAGGCAAAACAAGCGTCATTATTTCTAACGTTTATGACTGCTTTTTTCGCACTTATTGAAGCCGGTAATGACATGAAGCTGGATGCTCTCAAAGGATTATATTTATTAATGTTGACTTCCATATACAAAATTCTGCACAAAGTCCACCCTGCAACAATATTTACAACATTATACATTATTCCAAAAGAATATATTAATTAATTTCTTTACCTGAATCTCGCTCCTGAAACTCTGACATTTTAGCATGAATTTCGTTCACGAAGTCTCGATATACAGGGTGTCCCAACAGTGTGTTCTCGGGCCATATCTCCATAAGTACTGAAGATAGAAAAAAATTTTCAATACAATTTCTTTTTTAATTTAAGAGATCTACAACACAAAATTATTTTCATCTATACAGAGTGAATCAAAACAGTAATGCCGGACACAACTTTTTTATTTCAAATGGCATGCCCTATATATGAAACCAAATTTGGATTGCCCATAAAATTGTAAACATTTTCTGTATACCATTGCCTATACCTAAACCTAACTGTTCTTGAGATATTTAACATTTTGTCTAAAAACTGCCATTTGCAGCCACTATTTTATTTATTGATATTTCATTTAATTTTAACTCTAAGAAAAAGATTTTTGATACAGATGTAGTTGATACATAAGCTTATCATAAGCCGTTATTAAAAGTACTTTTATCGCTACAGGGTGGTCATGGTAATAAACGAAATCTTAGAAATTTCAAAATGGCAAAACACAATTTTCTTAAATAGCATGCCCTATATTTTTCTATCCTAAATTCTTCGTTTAATAAAGTACTTTCATTTTTTTTAAGTATGTCTTATACCTATCTGCGATATTTTTTGAGATTTTCAGATCTATTTGAATTATATCGAACACTTGTCTAAGGCGGCTGTGGAAAACCGGCAAACAATGACCCGGTTGACATTAATAATTATTTTTCAAAGTGTTAGACTGTTGAGTACTTGTTAAGACATGAATTATTAGATTTATTGAATTATTTCTTTACTAAATGGTTGCATAGCGAAAGTTGGTTGGATCCGCTGGCAACGGGCTTGACGCTTGGTCGGACAATTATAGGTGTGTGTTCGAATCCCCTCCTGGTACATATGGGTCCTATGTGACAAATGGAACACTTATGTGTCGGATTGTGTTCAAGATTCATTTCGGCCCCTTCGAACTAGGTTTTCTGCGTTTTCCCGGTTTGTAAGACGAATGCCGATGGAAAACACCTAGTAGGTCGGTCGCAGCCGCAGCGGGCAATATTACAATAACCAGCTTAACGCATTCCTGATAAGCTCATAGAGAGCTTGGGGCATGTATGACGTAAGTACAAAAAAAATGTATAACTGTTTAAAGGAGTCACGTACTAGAACTAACTAATGCCTGTACATTATTGTCGCTTGAAAATTAATTATTAAAGTCAATAGGTTCATTTGTTTGCCGTTTTCCACGGCCACCTTAGATAATAACTCGTTTAAAAAAAAATAATTCAAATAAATCTAAAAATCTCAGAAAATATCTCAGATAGGTATAAGACATACTTAATAAAAATGAAAGTACTTTATTAAACGAAGAATATAGGATAGAAAAATATAGGACATGCTATTTAAGAAAATTGAGTTCTGTCATTTTGAAATTTCTGAGATTTCGTTTATTACCATGACCACCCTGTAGCGATAAAAGTATATTTAATAATGGCTTATGATAAGCTTATGTATCAACTACATCTGTACCAAAAATCTTTTTCTTAGGTTTAAAAATAAATAAAATATCAATAAATAAAAAAGTGGCTGCAAATGGCGGTTTTTAGTCAAAAGTCTCAAGAACGGTTAGGTTTAGGTATAGGCAATGGTATACAGAAAGTGTGTAGAATTTTATGGGCAATTCAAATTTGATTTCATATATAGGGCATGCCATTTGAAATAAAAAAGTTTTGTCCGGCACCACTGTTTTGATTCACTCTGTATAGATGAAAATAATTTTGTGTTAAATTAAAAAAGAAATTGTGTTGAAAATTCTTTTGTATCTTCAACAGTTATGGAGATATGGCCCGAGAACACACTGTTGGGACACCCTGTATATTATATATATCCGTTCCAAAACAAGTTATTTTATTTTTGGTATTGAAAGATTTTATCTCGGTACTTTGTTTAGAATCCAAGAAATACACTCCGAAAATTTCCACATTCGATTTTAACGCTTTATGAATATCCAATATAGTCTGAACCAAAGTTAATACTTTTTCTTGAATATTATACGTAAAGTCGTCAACGTCCACATAGTTGTAAGGTTTCGTGATACGATACGAAACAATTTTATCACCGAATGCACCCGCTATCTTTTCTACACCATTATCAACAATTACAAAAGCATTGCTTTTATGTGAATTACTACGTAGGTGTGCCGACAAACACTTTCTGTTAACGTATATTTCGCACACATCACATTTCACGACATTCACGGGGTCAAGAACTTTGGATGGACCGGCTTCATTTAATTTTAAACGTTTACCGTGACATGCTGTACGCATATGTCGATTCTTATTATCAACTCTCGTAAATTCTTTTCCGCACTGATTACACTCAAACATGTTTTTAGAACTATTACTTCGATCACGTTCAATACAATAGGTTAACTCAACGTGAGTGTCACACTTCATCTGTAGGTACGAATTTATACACCTCCTTATATATGCTACATACTTTAAGGTTAAAGTGGTTTGAAGATCATGTTAAGGTTACTTCGAGGTCACATTCAAAGTCATATCAAGGTTACCTCAAGGTCATTTCAAGGTCAAATCGAGGCCACTTCAAGGTCATTTCAAGGTCACCTCAAGGTCACCTCAAGGTCACCTCAAGATCGATTCTGGAACCTTCTTCGACTTTGACCTTTAATGTAGAACCTCCTCCACGTCAAGGTTATGGTGAAGGTTAGGGATAGTTCGATTGTGGAACCTCCTCCGACCTTAACCTTGAACCTAGAACCTCCTCCATGTCAAGGTTATGGCGAAGGTCACGTCAGGGATAGGCAGATTCTGGAACCTCCTCCGACCTTGACCTTGAATTTTTCCGTCAAGGTCGGAGGAGGTTCCAGAATCGGCCTGTCCCTACTACTCAAGTACATATTAGATATTTTTCCAAGTTGGATAACAATTTCATTCAAAATGGTACATTTGAAATTCGAAGAGAATGTATAGAAATAGAATACAGAAAAAAAATCAGAGCATTTGTTCGAAGACATTTCCATTTTCCGCAATACTTATCAATTGTATCATTTTGAATCAAATTCAATTTATCCAGTTATCCAACTTGGAAAAATATTTAATACTTGGTTGGATTTTTTCCGGATAAGTTTTTAAATACCGCTGAGCACGTGTAATAGAATTTCGTTGTGACATATGCAACATATCACGTTTTTCCTCATTTGGTAATTCAATTGCTAATATGGTATTGTAAGTTTATTGCCTTACATAAGGAAATTTTTGAGAAAGGAATTTTTGAAGACAGGAATGTGTATTTTTATTATTATTGTAAACAAGGAACAAATACAGCGTTATTATCAAAGCAAATGCTCAAAATGTCCACCAGCAACTTCTTGACAATAAGCTAACCTAAAAAAAAGGGAAACATTTACAAACGAAAGTTACGATTCAAAATTTTATACAAAAATTCAAAATTAGAGTCGAGCAATAAAAGTAAAAGGAAAAATAAAAGTAACATGTAGAATACCGAAGGTGAGATCCAAGTGTATGTGTCTTCCGAAGACAATAAGTGGTTGGAGGATAGGATACAGCAATCGTTGTGGGAAAAATTCTGCGAGATGATGGACAGGCATCACACAAAGACAAAAGGGCCCTCTTCTGCAAGATTTTGGCCTGTCAAGGAACAAACGTCCAAAAGGAGAAGACGTCTGGTGTATTTGCAGGACGGTCGTCGAGTGAGATTGAATGCTGCAAAGATCCAGAACGTTCAAGTTGACTACGAGCAACTCATGCGGCAAAACCTAAAAACAGAACAAAATTAGTGCGTGAGTTAAGTGAACAACAAGTGTTGAAAGGCCTGTTAAGTTTTTAAAAGAGTGCAATGCGGCAAGAGAGTTAATTTTAGTTATGTTTACAAATTTGTACATAAAATGTTAGGTTAGGAAATTTTGAAAATGTTTAATTTTAAGTTCCACAAGGTTATTCGAATAACCTGGACAGATCGGTTTGGTTTGCAATGGATTTCTCGAGCTACGGCTCTGCTGACGAAGGCCCAACTAGGCCTGAAACAGCTGTACAGAGCATGCTCGAGGAATCTGCTGTAATCAAAACCGATTTGCACAAAATTTTTCTAAAATTCTCATATGCTTTGACAGCAAGCATGGCCGCCTCGCATGGGATGACTTATTAAGTAGCGAACTAGCTTCAATTTGTCAATCCTACTGCGATGTTAGGTCAAAAAGCGATTGCAAGATGTCGCTACTTAAATTGTTTATTTCATTTTCATTAAAATTAATTTAAACAAAAAATTTCTTATTAATTCTAATTAAAACAATTTTAAAAAATAAATCAAAACACTTAAACTACAAAATAATTTACATTGGCTAGAATGTAAGTTCGCCACATGTTAAATTATTTAAAACAAAAGTCTGCAAGAGGATTTTAAAACAATTTTCTTTAAAACATTAGAAAGCAGAAGCGTGCAAACAAGGTTGTCTTTCCACTAAATGAGTGCATTGGTTTGTTTCAACCAAAGTAGAAATTACTTTCTAGTTGTGTAAGCGCGAGAAAATAATTTGAAGTTTGGAACATATCAAAGGCAATCACATAAAACGATAAATTAATTATATCAAGATCAAAATTAATTTAAGCACAAAACAAAAATTCACTGCGTTTTAAAAACAAAAATTCATCATTCATCACGATTGCCCAAGACATGAATCCAAGCCCTGACAAAGAATAGAACCTGAGAAAAATGAGCTAGAACAGGTATAATAAATTGTTGATGAAAAAGAAAACCCAACAAAAACAAAAAACTCAAATTTCTCCACATCTCCGAATTCCTTGAGTACACAGCAATTTATTGGCTCACAACGTGGCCAACAAACAAAAAGAAAAGCCAAACAACCAACAAATTCTCTATTTTTCCTATTCTTCCAAACAACACAACACTATGTTGAAACTCCAATAAAACATTAGAAATAGTTTTTGGTGCAACTGCTCTGATGGTAGCTCTTATCCTCTCCTTTAGGTCTTCCAGATTGTCTGGTTTCTCTTTTTACGTAGCCCCATAAAAAGAAATTCAGAGGTGTCAAATCTGGAGATTTTGCAGGCCATTCTACAGGACCTCGTCGACCGATTCACCGGTTAGGAAAAGCATAATTGAGGTACTCACGCACCGGTTGTGCATAATGTGATGGTGCTCCATCTTGCTGGTACCATAAAGAATTAATTGAAGTATCCGAATTATCAGCGTTGGAAAATATATTGGAAAAATATTGACAAATGCCGGAACTAACTCATTTTGCAAGAAATGACAGTGTGACCTTCAAAAAGTACGGTACAATAATTCCATTTCCAACAATTCCTGCCCAAACATTGATTTTCTGAGGGTATTGTGTTTTATTCGCGCGAAACTAATGTGGATTTTTTGGCGACCAGTATCATCTACAATTTTATATGTTTACAGTGCCGTCCAGATAAAATGTTGCTTCATCAGAAAACAGGATATTGTTCAGCAGCAGTAAATTATATTCCAACATATTGTAGTGATATTATTATGTAATGATGAATCCTTTTATCTTCTTATTTTATTGATTCTTTCTTTTCTTTTTGAAATTTTCTTTTTATAGGATTCTTCTTTTTATTTATGAGGCTTTATTTATATCGTGAGTTCTTACAGTTAAGAAAGTTTTTTATGATTTAGAATTTTAAAAAATGTATGTATTGTAATTTCTAATTCTTTTTATAAATCGATTACGATTGTTGCTAATCGTATCCAATCTACTGTTAATTAGAAATTTCAAGAATTTGTATATATTAAAATTTACTCTGTTTAGATGACCCAACTACGATTATCGCGAATCGTAATATGATACATCCCTTGAATAAATTTCAATATGGCTTTAAATTTTCATCAACTGGTTTAAATACCTCGCTTACGATTGTCGCGAATCGTAAACGATAGTATTCGTTAATTGACTTGAATTTAACTGTTATATTTTGACAGTTCTCTAAAAATTTCTGACAATAATGATAGAAATTTAGACTTTCTTTACTTACTGTGGCTTTTCAAACTCGCCCCTTTTTAATATAACAAATAGAATTAAAAAAAAAATTTTTAGAATTTATTTATGAAAGATATAAATTGTAAAAGATGAAACTATTAACGTCAAAATTATGAAATAATTAACGAGAAAACTGTTTGTAACGATATAGATAAATTAAAGTGAACGAATAATGATTTAACGAATGACTTGAATGTAAAGTTTAAATTGAATTATGAAAATCAGATAGAATTAATGTTTCGGATGTTTTATATTGAGAAGTTTGGTAATGAATGAGAATTTTGATTATTTTTGCCTTAATTACAGCTCGTATAAATATTGATTTTCCATGTTAACCGTCTTTATGGCAACATGTCGAGCTTTTTCAAATCGGATTTTAATTTCCTCTCTTTTTATTAAACTTCAAATTTTAATTCTGACGTTAATCAATGTCAATTTAGAATGTCGTGTAAATTTTGTTATAATACAGTTTTTTCTTAATATATTAACAATTTGTAAGTATGTATTCAATATTTATCCAATCTTAATATAATATAAACTTTTCCTAAACAGATATCTCAAAAATAAACCCATGAATAATTTTGACATCCCAAACTATTATTTATAATATCAGGTGTTGATCCAAAGTTTTTAATATTCCGATGTCCCCTCTTTCTGCCGTCATCATCCGCAAGCCGTCAGTCCCTGTCATCTGTCGTCCTCAGCTGTATGCGCCGTCCGTCCACAACTTGAGGTGAGCATGGATTGTAATGCCCAAGATGATGTTCGTCGGTCAAATTATTCAGGAACCTTTCGTTCGTACGCCTGAACACCTTGTTGTTCATTACATGATTTGGATCAGAACTTCTTGATTTGTTTTTAACGTAATTTACTTTTATCTTCCTTTGGTAAGTTTAATTGGTTTACTTTCTTTGAATTTGATTTTTTATAATGATTTTATTTTCAGATGTTTTGTTTGTGATGTACGTGTAGATGTAGCGAAATAAATAATTTGATATTAATTAATGTGGTATGATATGGTATGTATGAAACTTTTATTAATTTGGTTAATATCACAGCATATCCTCAGAATCAAAATTTAATTTTTTTTTATAAAATTTAATTTTTATTCTCTGCGATCATTTAATTTTTATTATTTTTCTTCTTTTTAATTTCTAGACCCTACTCTTGGATTTTGAAGATATGGAAAAATAGCATTTATGTGATATCTTCCTTTAATTTGTTTTTCTCCAAGATCCATCAACTCATAAGTATTATCATTTAGAATTCTTATAATTTTAAATGGTCCTCTATAAGGTAATTGTAATTTTCCAAGTCTATAATTTCTTACTATTACTGACTCTTCTATCTTAAATTTCTTTCTTTTCTTTATTCTTTCATTCTCTCTTTTTAAATACTTTTCTGTCCACTCTTTATATCTTTTTCTTCATTTTTCTAACACTTTTTCTAAATCTTCTTCCTCTTTTTCTTTAGTCCACGGTCTTTCAGGCTTTAATCCTTTAGCTAATATAATTGGAGCATATCCAGTTATGTTACTTGGAGTAAAATTTATAAAATTTTCTACATTCTTCACATACTTTGCCCAATTTTTGTTTTTCTTGTAAGTTAGTAGTTTACTACCTCCCGTATATATCTTTCACAAGGGTTTCCTTGTGGATGTCTTAAGCTACAATGACCTATTTCGATTTGTTCTTCCTGCATTGTTTTTATAAATCTTTGATTATTAAAGTAGGTTGCATTATCAACTAATATTCTTTTTGGTTTTCCTTCCTCTTCTATATATCTAACTATTTTGTCTATCACTGTTTCTGTATTATATGATCGTGTTGAATATAATTTTACGTATTTCGTGAAAACATCTTGCATTACAAGTATATTTTTATACTTATGACTACTTTCTATTAAATTTCCAAGAAAGTCTATTGCTACTAAATCCAAATAATTTTTAACAATAATACTTTTTCTAATATTTTCTGATGTATAATTCTTGTATTTTCCTAACTGGCATTAATTATATCTATTTATGATATCTTTCTGATTCCAATATGTCCATATTTTTCATGTAAATTTAATATATTTTCTTCTGCTTCTTTCCTTTCTAAAATCATTACAAATTTTTCATCAATTTTCTACTTTATTAATTCTTCTTCTATGAAATATCCTTTATAATTGTTTTGTTTTTGTAATTCCTCTCTTATGTTATTAAATTTTTCTGATTTTTGTGATTCTTGAATGTTTTCTTTTTTATAAATTCCTATTGTTTCTTCAAAGTTATAATTGTTAATTTCAAATTCATTAGTTAATTTTACTTTATTATAACATCTACTTATTGCATCAGCTACTATATTATTCTTCCCTTTTATATATCTTATTTCAAAATCGTATTCTTTTAAAATCAATGACCAACGATAAATTCTATTATTGGCAAATCTTGTTATCAACAGTGTTGTCGATGCATTATGATCAGTTTCAATTATAAATTTTCTTCCCAATAAATAATATTTAAGTTTTAAAACACTATAAACTATGGCTAACATTTCTTTTTCTGATATGGTATAATTTTGTTCATATTTTCTTAAAGTTCTTGAAACAAAACAAATCGGTTGTTCTTCTTCATTAACTTTTTCTTTTGAAAAGTCTGGATGGATTAATTTTAAATTCTTCAAAAGTATTTATTATTAATGAGGAAAGGCCCAACAAATTTGTCGGCCAACTTGGCCGCGAAATGCTTTGAAGCATCGGACAACACGAAATTTCTACGCCACACCCGCTGATCTGGCTGGTAAACAAGCTTTCGCCTACGAAGATCATATCGGCCCTTAGCCTTTTCGTAAGCCTTTTGCAACCTTTCCTGTACGTTTTTGTAGAGGACTGCGAACCTTCCGGTACGAGATTGTAGATCCTTAGGATCTTGAGGAACAACTTCCAAGGACTCATCTTTAACAGGGTTATTATCAGGGGTTAGTCTACCTGTTAAGCACATTTCACGACCAAAGTTGGGGAAATATGGAGTCACACCAGTAACTTCGTGACGTGCAGTTCGTAAAGCACAAGCGACTTTAGGCAGGAATAAATCCCATTTGCGGTGGTCTTCCGCCACATAAGCAGTCAACATGGACTTGATTACGCGGTTAACGCGTTCAACAGGGTTCACTTTTGGATGATAGAACGACGTGTACGCAGGGCGCACGTGGTATGACGTCAGAAGTTTTTGATATTCTTTAGACTTAAATTGGACTCCATTGTCCGAAATGACAGTCCGAGGTACTCCGAAGACCAGAAAGATATTTTCCTCAATGTGCTGGACGATCTTAGGGGCGGTAACCTTTCGAAGAGGGAAACACAAAGTGAACTTACTGAAGCAATCCGTTGCCACAAGGATGTACTGATACCCACGAGAAGATCTAGGTAGTGGTCCAACAAGATCAATACTAATGACCTCCCAAGGACGTGAAATTCGAGAGTGACCTCCCATTAGCCCTGCCGGAGCTTTCTGTTCTGGTTTGGTGAGAAGAGACGTCTGACACCTATGAACATATTTCGCCACATCGGCGTGCATTTTGGGTCAATAGTAACTTTGGGCGATCCTATTGTAAGTCTTATAGACACCCAAATGACCACTAGTCGGGGAATCATGATGCTCCTGAAGAATTTGTAACCGAGATTCCTTAGGGACAACAGGCTTCCAGTGAGGTTCATCCTCAGCTAGTAGATAATAAGTGTTTCGGACGAGTTTATAGATGATGTTACCTTCAACACGGAAACTCGGAAACTTTTCCGGGGTCAAACGAATTTTCTTTAAGAAGTTCAAGTACCAAATATCCTTAACATTATCGAAGTCGATGGAGTCGATAATAGGAACTGTTCGAGAAAGCATATCGGGTACGACATGTTCCTTTCCTTTGCGGTGTATGACACTGAAATCGTATTGTTGCAGGCGTACAGCTCAACGACATAAACGACCGGAAGGGTTCTGCAACTTGTTCAACCAAAGGAGCGAATGGTGATCGGTGATAACTTTGAAGTGCGAACCTTCCACATAGGGCCTAAGTTTCTCAATCGCCCACAACATCGCAAGGAGTTCTTTCTCAGTTGTCGAATAATTGCGCTCAGTTCGGGACAACGAGCGACTTAGATAGCATATGACTTTCTCGCCGTCTTCATGTTGTTGAGTAAGGACAGCTCCAACACCATAATCAGATGCGTCGGTTTGAATCGTGAATTCTTTAGTGAAATCAGGACACGAAAGGACTGGAGCGAAGATCAGATGTTCACGGATGTTTTCCCACGCTTCATCGCAAGTTTCATCCCACCGATGCTTAGAATTTTTCTTGAGCAACTTGGTCAAAGGGGCGATAATTGTAGAAAACCCAGGGATGAATCTACGGTACCACGAAGCGGTTCCAATTAACCTACGTACTTCTCTAACCGTCGTGGGTTTAGGCATTCTCAAAATTGACTGAACCTTTTCGGGATCCACATGAAGACCGTGGCGATCCACAACGTAACCTAGGTATTTCAATTCGCTAAAACAGAAACTGCACTTGTCCTGATTCAAGGTCAAACCAGCCTCAGTCAGGCGTTTATGGACTTCGGATAATACTTCGAGATGTTTATCGAAGGTTTGTTTGACAATAATAATGTCGTCCAGATAGACGAATACGTGAGGGTCAAGGTCAGCACCAATTACACGATCAATAAAACGTTGCCAAGTCGCTGGAGAATTGTGCAGGCCAAAAGGCATTCGTCGGAATTGATACAGTCCACGATTGGGTACAGTGAAGGCTGTATATTGGCGGGATTCTTCGGCGACTGGGATCTGCCAATAAGCTGACTTAATGTCCAAGGATGACAGGTATTTAGCATCCTTCAATTTGTCAAGAGTGTTTGAGACATATGGTAGTGGGTAAGCGTCTTTAGTCGTGACCTGGTTTAACTTACGATAATCCACATAAAAGCGAAAACTTCCATCTTTTTTTGGCACGAGAAGAATGGGAGATGACCAGGCACTTTTGGATTTCTCCACGATGCCACGCTTCAACATGTCGTCTAGTTCTTTATTGACAACAGCTTGCCTTGCTGGCGAGATGGGATAATAGCGTTGCTTTATCGGGGCGCTATCTGTATGAATAGAGTGTTCGACGAGTTTAGTACAACCCAATTCACCATGTCGCGAGTTTACGAACAGCTGATTAGTTAGATTTTCCAGCTGGGTTTGTCGCGAATCCGTTAAGTGTTGCCAAGAAGTGAGATGTTCCACCAAGTCAATCGATTCTTTACTGAATGCCCAATCACCGGAGCGCAAGTCAGGGACGATGCCCATCAACTTCCAAAAGTCTGCTCCTAAGATCAGTGAATGAGGTAACTCAGGGACAACTAAAACATCGATGACTTTTACGCGATTTCGCAGTCGTATAGGGGTGGCCACATTACCAGGACTAAAACAGGGTTGTCCATTCGCTACGGTACACGACGTTACATGTGCAGTGAAAGGTAAGTTTAAAGTCTGAAGAATTTCCCATCCCGAACTGCCAACGATTGTGCGAGATGCACCAGAGTCGAAAATGCCAAGAAACGGGATGCCCAAAATTGACACGGTTAAATAGGGGCGCTCATCATTTTTAGCATGAGCCAAGACATAATCGAGAACAGGTTGGACTGTCAAAGGATCAACCGGTTTTGAAATACTGAAGCAACGTACTAACCGATCATCTAGCGCGTTGTTCTGGAGTTTTTTGCACACACAGAACACGTCTTGGTAGTGACGTTGGGACGACTGCACTGATAATAATGCCTTCGTAAGGGCTCGGAACAATCTCGAGACAAATGACCGATGTTTTGACAATTCCAACACTTAAAATTCTTAATAGGTTTAGGTGGGTCTACCTTACATTCCGATACAGTAGGTGCACAGGCTTGTACGTATGCTAAGTCAGGTTCTAAAACCATATTCTTACGTGGAGGCGGGACATATGCCTCAACAGCTGATTTACGAGCTTCCAACTGTCTACCTAATTTTAACAAATGCGCTACCGAAGTAACCTCAACCAAACCTAATTGTCTTTGATAGAAAGGGGCAATATTGTTCAAAAGAATTTTAA